>NDGM011060915.1:0-11673 GCA_002564305.1 Octomys mimax
CACCGGTGCAGGGTAGCAGGGAGCTCTCCGCACACTCACCAGTCCTGGGCTGGAATTGGGACTAGGACTATTTACTGATTGTAAAATAAAGCACTACTACAAATCATTATTGGACACTAAACATCTCTTGCTAGGGGTTTCTGATCATATTGGCCATGATATCAATTTCTCACCATATAATCAAATTGTTAGCCATTATATCAGAAATCTCTTGAAGGGGAGGCTGGGGATGGAAGATCTGCTTCCCAGAAGGCTTACACACAGGATTACTGAGTGTTCTAACAACCAGACAGCTGTTTTTTCTCAGAACTGGTGATCCAGCAGAATGACATGAGAAGCCGCATGTCCTAGTCTTGAGAGTTGCTCGCCATCTTTTTCTGCAGGATACACTGCTGATTAAATGTTAGCTCTATTCAGCTTAAAACGAGCCTACAATGATACTGAAACCAAAAGATAAGGTTTGAAAACACAGATGTGGCATGTATGCTCGTAATCTCAGAAATTGGGAGGCAGGGAGGAAGATGGAGACAAAGTCAAGGCCAACTTGGTCTAGGTAGTGAGTGCAAGAGAGCGGCCTGAACTACATTGCAAGACTGTCTAAAACACTGAAGTGAAAGAAGGAAAGAAACCTGCCTAGCACATTTGGATAGGATTTCTTTACTTTGGGGAAACAGTGGCTATTGAGAGCTCAGTGCTGACAGCAGAGCTTGCAATCTGGAGAGAACAACACACTATCAGTATCTGAACATCAGTTGTATATAATCTTATTGTCCTATTCCTGGATTATATGTCCTTTTCTGGGACAATGTATCATAATCTGTCAGTCTGAGCATCATGTTTCAATTTCTGGCCTCAGGGGTAGGGCACTATAATTGATAGGTTCAGTTCATTCCTCTGAGTAGGATAGAGAGATAGTAATGAGTGGGGGCATTTCAGGGTAGCTGGACAGAGGAAAATTGCATGCTGATTGTCATAGTAACCACTATACAAGTTCTTATATATGATGGAGATGGGAAGAGTCTTTGTTAGATATGGAGAATCTGACTTTTTAAAGATTGCCTCTTTAAGGAAATTGCATAAGGATCTGTCCCAAGATAATGGCACATTTTCCTTGTGCTTTACATAAAGTGAAATTTTTTAAATGATGGAAATGTTAAATTCTTGTCTTTTTATTATTATTAACATGATTTTTATTTTAATTACATTTATTTAGAAGTTACATCAAGCTGGACATGATGGTGTGCACTCAGGAGACTAAGGCAGGAAGATTGCTGTGAGGATTGTTAAACTACACAGTGATACTCTCCCTCAAACTACACACATAAAAAATGATATGCATCAAAAAATCGATCCAGCAGTTGAAGTTTTACTAGTACTGTACATTTTATTAAGGTCTCCTACTGTTTAAAATGACTATTAACTTTAAGATTAAAAATAATAAATGTGAATGGATAAAAAGATGTGTTTTACATATAATTAAGTACTATTCAGCCATCAGAAAGGATAAAATGGAGTCTTTTATAGGTAAATGTCTGAAACTTGAGGCCATATGCATAGGTGAAATATTTCAGACCAATATGTGTAAATATTCTATTGTCTGACTAGTATGAAAAAAACAAATAAATAAGATCCAAACCCAGGGAGATAGCTCAGCGGGTTAAGTGCCTGCCTTGCAAGTGCAAGGTTCCTGAGTTCAATTTCTGGTACCGCGAAACAAAACAAAACAAAACAATTAAAAAAAAATATATATATATATATATTTCAAAATATGCAACCCAGATTGAGAAGTCTGAAGAAACTGTTCAAAAGAAAAGACAAACTGATAGGGAAAGGGGAAATGTAGAAAGGAAAAAAATATGTGTGCACTACATAGTTAAGATTGTTCTATAGTTATTTTCCTTTAGTTCACTAAAAAGAAAGTTTTGTGCTAATTTTATATAGACAAGATATCATTCTTATATCTTCTACTCTGAAAAACTATAAAGAACACCATATACAATGTATCAAGTATTGTACCTGTCCTAATAACCTGTTTTGAAACTGTGAAAAATAATAGAGCTGTATTAAAAATGAAATATAGTCTATGACTCATAATTCTATAGTTATAATTAACCCTAGAAAAATAATATGCTCTAGGGATAAGCCTAATTATTACATTAGGCAAAATAACTCTAAACTATCAGTATAAAAATGTTTAACTAGACCAATAATAATACTAGTAACAATACCAAAAGCAGTTTCGCTTTATATTTCTCATATTTATGGAGAAAATGCATTTAACTTAATTCATTTTTAAATTAATAGTTGAAATAACCACTGTTTTTGTAATAATTATTGGACATGTTTCTTATAGAAATTTGATATATTTCTTATAGATTAATAATGAGTCATATTCGATGAAGGACAATTTTGTTGAGATGAATTTTAAATATTTTCTGGCATTTTCATAAATGTTAGCTGTTCAGACTTTATCCATAATAATAGTAAAGTGGTAGGCCATTGTTATTTTAAAGTATGTTAAATTACACCCAAAATTATTATAATGGAAAGCTGTAGTTAAAAAAAATGTCCATATCTATGTCATTTATTTACTGTGGGTAGATAGGTCTAAAAGTTTAAAGCTTCATTTTGAAGAACACAGCAGAGGCCTAAGGTCACTTGTAGAGATCACTACTGTACATTCTGATATTTAATTTTGCTTCCTTACCCAATTTCTCTAGAGCCCGTGAGCTCGTTCTATAGCGTCAGGCTAAGGCTTTTATAACCCTGACCCTTAGAATGTATGATATTAGCGATTGCTCTGCAAATGTGCAGCTGCCGGCCATCGCGCTCAGTGACCAGAGCCAACCCCTTAGCACATGCAGTTAGTGAAGTTACCTCTAGACAGTGCACAGGAATCCTTTTCCTCTCTTAAAATGAGATGAAGACTACTAACACAAATTTAAAGGAATCAACAGAAAAGGAATTATCCTCCAAACACCTACTTAGTATGCCTTGTAAATATAGGTATCCTCACAGAGGGCACAGGTTGGAAAAAAAATGAGCATATGCTCTGGTACTCAACTCAGAGCATATGCCTCCTCGTAGAAAGAATGGCAGTTTTAACTTCAGATTTCCCATCTCTCAGGACTGATTTCCAGCTCTGTCTGTATTTGAATATTATTAATATATTTGCCCACAAGTAATTGTTTTAGAAATTACTTCTCAGCAGCAATTTAAAAACCTCAAACTGTGATGGCAACACTTACCAAGAACACTGTTTTTTATTGCTTCATTACACCCACCGGGCCATTTTTATTGTTGAATTTAATTGGTAAGTGTTCATTTTCAAATGATGCAAACATATCAAGGCAAAAGTGTGTTACAATGAGTAGAGCATAACAGATGGCACATGAAGGTGAGCATATAGACAGCTCTCTGAGTGGGGCTCGCTTCCCAGCACCCTAGAAGTACTGCTTGGAAGTAGTGCCTATTCTTACCAAGCAACAGATACAAAGCAACATAGCATCACCTGCTTAGGACCCACATCTGTCCTTCACTTGCTGCTTTTGTTATGTGTCAGGCAAAACAATTTTGTGCTGTTCACATCTGGTTTACTATCAGCACCTGAAGAGAGGCACTTGAAACAAGTTTCAAAGTGGAAGATCTCTGATAGGGAGCAGGAGGATAGATTCATATTGCTGTAATGAATCTCTCTCTCCCTCTCTCTCTCTCTCTCTATATATATATATATGTATAATATTAATTGTAATTAATATTAACTAATGTTTACATTAGTTGATTACATTTGTTGTACATCCACAAATCCACAATCCAGTCTCAATTTGCCTAGAATCATTACAACTCCTACCTTTCTTCTCTCTTATCCTCTTTGGGACCCCTTCATCCTAACCCACATGTTCTATCAGTTACTCCTTCTAACTCTAGGTTTAAATGTAGTAAAATGACTTTATGTGTGTCTATGAAATTCCTGTTACTCAGATCTCTAAGATGTGGCTAGAGGAAGCAGAATCTGTGCCTGCTGTGGGCCTTTGCATTGGGGTTCTTCGTGGACACCCCGGATGAGATGACCTGAGCACCTTTTTCTGAAGTGCACAATGTTTACTTCCTACGTGGGGACCATTCTGAATGCTGGAGACAAGATTTCATGTACTTACAGTTGATGCTGTAGAACATTAATAGTCTAATAGATCCTTTATTAGAATCCCAGTAGGAAAAGCTGGTGTTAGAAAGAGGTCAACGGTAACACTGAGTGTAGTTTTAGTATATGAGTGAAACTTCCTAAAACACAAATATTTTGACAATGAAAGAAATTGTAAAAGTTTTGCAATGACAGGTTTAGGAATGGCTTGTGTAGCTTTTTGAGAAATAACAAAATTTCTAGTTTTGCTTAGAAGCTTAGAAGCCTATTGCATTCTCTAGTAGGACTTCCTATAAATCAGTACCCTGGCTCTTTTTACCAACAATCAGGCTGTATTATCTTCAATCCCATTCATTTGTGAATTTGTTGGTTTACTTATCTTTGTAAACAATTTCAGCTATGCAGACAGTCTGAACTCCTGATAAGAACAAATGAAATATAAATGCCTTAAAAGCAAAATTGTTTCTGCTACAGTGACATTTGAACAATCTATATATGTATGTATGCATGTATGTATGCATCTATTTCTATCTATCCATATATATGTGTGTGTGTGTGTGTGTGTGTGTGTGTGTGTGTGTGTGTGTGTGTATTCATTCACACATACACATGATTGTGGATAGTCTTCAAGATATTTGCAAATAGTATATATGCACACACATTCATGCATATACATGATAATTTTGCTTAAAATAGCAGAGTCTGTGTATAGCTTCTTCTAATGCATCATAAATGTATGAAGCAAGACTTTTATGTGCAGGAATTAGCAGGAAATACCTTCCACTTGTGATGGTCTTCCGTGTCTACTTCAGGCTCTTCTCTGTAGTGCTGCCAGAGATAGCTTATGAAAAACATGAAGTTTTTTTTTGTTTTCACTTGCTAACAAAAATCCAGTGCTTTTTAAATTTTTCTTTTGTTTGTAAAATAAATTTCAAAAATAAGGCTCTTCCATTCCCATAGTTGTGTGACCTCTGTCTGTGCTCCTGTTTTGGTAGTGAAAGGTAGATTTGGAATTGGAATTCCAGTTTTATCAGTTCTAAAGAAGGATTGGTTTTTCCTCAGTTCAATCATATTTCAAAAATAGTGATTGCTTAAATTCATATAAAAATAGTTTGCAGTAAGTTCACATTAAAGTATGAGTATTAGTAGAGTAATGCCAACTGCTGTAATGAACACAAATGCCTAGGAAATCATACAATGAAAATTAATTCTTGTGAAAGAGTTCAGTGATAGCCTTCCTTAGCAATTCATGGATTCAAGCTGCTTTAATCATGTGATTAAAGGTGCCCTTTCCACTGTAGGGCACCTAGGCCAGTGAAGTTTTCTGCATCCTGGCAACAAAAGGAGAACAAGCTAGTAGAGGGGGAAGTTGATCATTATGGGAGAGGTTTTATATTTCTTGAGGTGATTTTCGTGAATTAAGTATGGTCTTTTAAAATAGTTTAAACCACCAAAGTGCAGATTAGTTAGCACAAATTTGAGAAACAGATATGTATTACCAGTTAAGTGTAAAACATGTGGTGTTGATTGGTGTTTAGTACTCTTATTTTAATAGGCTTCAATTAAATAAATGACTGCAGTATATTTGTAACCTACATGATGCCCGTTAAAAGTTGGTGCTAGGAAGATATTAGACCAATGATTGAGGAAATTTCTGTAAAGAAAGTCCATACAACTTCTAAAGAATTTTCTCATCCCTTTGTATATGTGGAAAGATTTTAGACTGTAGATTATCATCACTTGATATACTAGATTGAAGATATCAAACCCTTAATTCAGTACTGTCCTTACTCAGCTTTGCCATAACTTATCTTTTCCTCCCAGGTCTCTAAATTCTCAGCTTCTGCATTTATAAATCAGAGAGATTTCCAGAAGCTACCTAATTGACAGTGTATTGAGGATTAAATGAATTAATATTTGTAATGAGTTTCATCCATGTATGACACTTAAAAGCTAAATATCATCTAAAGCTTCTGAATTACTAGTGTTTTGAAAAACACAACATTTTTGTAAATGTCATTCATATTACAGTGTCCATCAACTACTACTACATCTCAAATATGGTATTGATCCCTATTTTCTAAACACTTCTCTTGAATAAATTATTATTTTATGACTATGGGTGTGCAAACCATCCTCTAAGAGCATTAACCAATAAAAGTTGCCAGGATCTTGTTAGACTATCACAACAGTAGGACCAAAGGTATTTCAACTTCTTTTCTTCCACTCATTTTCCACTCAATTTCTACTTGCATTCAGATTTATAGGAAAAATATTAGATGAAATCAGGATGCTTAACAGTCATAACATCCAAATAGAGAGAGTGAAATAACTAGGACTTTGTAAGTTCAGAACTGTATCTATGCTAACCTTCATGTGCCATCTGTTATTCTATACTTATTGTAGCACAATTTTGCCCTGATATGTTTCATTATTTTAAAATGAGCACTTATAAATTCAACTCAATAGTAAAAGTGACCCAAGAGGTGTAATGAACATCTCTATCATCTTTCATAGCACAGGTGGTCATGTTCCACACCAGGTATCCTCTATTAGACTAATCTCTTCAGAGAAGTGTTATGGTAAAACCAGGTGACATTTATCTTTCTCCTACCTGTGCTTCTGTGGTTGACCCACTCCTTAAAGTCAGTATTTTTCATGTCTCTAAATTTCATTATTCAAGTTACATCACCTTACCTCTGAATTTGTCTGAGTTTTGGAAACTACTTCCTCTTACAGTGACAGATCTTTTCTTGACCCTTAATATATTGATATGAAAGGTTGTCTTGAGATACTTTCCTTATATTGATATTACTGAAGAAAAATTTTGACTTTCTAACTCCGGCATGTTAACTAAACTTGTTTAATTAAGCAATCAGAGTATAAACCTTGGTAGATTTATGACAAAACTAAAGGAATACCTACACCCATAATCCCAGTACTCTGGGAGGCTGAGGCAAGAGGATTCTAAATTCAAGCCCAGCTTGGGCAACTTATTGAGCCCCTGTCTCAAAATAAAGAATTTTTTTTAATGCCAGTGATGTAGTTGAACATGAAAACTCTAGGGTTCAATCATATGACCAGTGATCCAAGAGAGTCCTAATTTAGGCTATGGATTTCAACGAGGAACTATTATTAAAAGTTATATTAGAAGCCAGTGTGCAGGTCTGGGGATACACCTCAGCATACAGTACTTGCCTGGCAAGTACAAGGTTCTGAGTTTGATTCCAGATACGATCCCCTCAAACCAAACAAACAGCATGATTTTATCACAAACCCACTGGTTCATATTTCCTTGCATCTTATCTTGCAATAAAACCAAATAAAATTTTTAGGTTAAACATAGTTAAATAGAGGACAAATCCAAACTAACTTTGTCTAAAAAGACTTTAACAAGTATGATTAACACCATTCTTTGTGTGGGGGGGGGGGGTGGGGGGGAGTTATAACACGGAAAAGATTTTCTTTCAAACAGTGAATGTAAACATTGGATGATTTCAATGTATTTATATATTTATATATTATTTTCAAAAGGAAATACTATTGTCTATGCTTTTTGCACACACAATAAAAAGTTAGCTTACACTAAGGCCAAAATGCAAGTTGTTCTTCAATAAGCATGATTGCATTAGAAATGAGTGTGACACTGGGGAGATTATATGTAAATATTTTTCTACTGTGCTGTTTCATTTGGCTTAAATATTCTCTTAGCATTTCATTTATGTTCCAGATGACTGTTAGACTCTAAATTATCCTTTAATATTCACAACTTAAAAGCTCTGTAGGCTTTTCCATTCATCACTTCAAGTGTGAGTCAGATAAAGTAGATCATGCTTTTATTTGATAAATTCGAGATACAATGAACTGAGCTTGAAAATAAACAATATTCAGTGCATATCAGCATTACTAATTTCATCCTTTCTGGAATGAAATAGCTTGAGTTAAGCCATCTTTTAATTTGCACATACTTTGCCAGTTGAAAGTACAATAAGCAAGAAAAATAAGATTTCCAAAAATAACAATATTGTACCACCATAAATATTAAAAATGCAGATATATGGTAATACAACTCTGAAATTTTGGAATGTGAAGGAACTTTATGGAAATCTAGCCCACTGGTTTCAACTTGCCTCTGTAGCAATTACTTGAGTAATTTAATTTTGAGAAGTGTCAATCAAATACAATGATCTTACAAATTGACATACATGTTGCTAAAGACTTGAGACCTACAATTAGAAAAAAATTAAATGAGAAAAATGTAAATTAAAATTGTCTATCATCTCTTAAAACCCAAAAAAATATTAGATTTTAAAATATCCTAAAGAAAAGATCCCTATTGCACTGGTCTCAACAAACAAACATGTCACAAAGAGGAGTATACAAATTCACTTCCTCAAAGTGGAAAAAGTTTGCACATCAGAAAGAACAGATAGGGGCCTGGGAGATGGCTCAGTGGAATAAGTGCTTCCCTGGAAAGCACAAGGGCCTGAGTTCAATCCCTGGTTCCCCCCTCACCTCCCCCAAAATACAGAAAGAACAGATAACTTATTAACTCCATTTCTTTTACAAAATAGAACAGCCAAATAGTTCCAGTTACTAGGGGCAATACAACTAGAAAATATTAGGGTCAAATATATTGGTGACCCTCACTTTTCATACAACTACAATAGATTGATGATGAGAACTCCTTAAAGTCATCTTTTAATTCACCAGAGATCCAGAGTTGATTAAAATCCAAATGTTGATAACTTATTGTTTTGTGCCTCTCATTTCTTATATAAAATGTTAACCTAAATAAAAAGTGATTATTTTGTTTAAACTGTCAATAAGAAATATAACAAATGCAGAAAATGTTTATTGTTATAAAGTGAATTTAGTCTGCCACCCCAGCATTCCCATGGGAGTTTGCTGAGTTTCGTTGTCCCTGCTTACCCTGAAGACTGCAGGGGAGTCCTGACTACCACAGCGACCAGCAAAAGTCTTGCAGAGTACCACCTTGTAGCAGTCCACAATGCAGAGAGCCTTGCACAACTTTGACCTGCACTTAGCACAATTGGATCTTCCTTGAACTGTGGCTTGACCCCTCTCCTTAATGAGGTAGAAATCACATTGAAGCCCACACAGCAGGAACACTGGTGAGCCAACCCTGGCCTCCCACTTTCTGGAGAGCCTTGCTGACCCATACCCCACCCACCTACCATAGCTGCAAAAAAAGACAAAAGGAAGGAGCAAAAGGCAATCTCAGACCTTTACCCCACCCAAACAAGTCCAGGAGACAAGGTCATAGAAAAACTTGCAAGTCACACACCTGAAATTTCTAAGATAATAGCAACAGAAGTAAAGAGATAACTTCATCACACTAAGGAGGAAATCAGATCAGAAACAATCTCTCAGGTAAAGAAAGAAATGACAGAAATCATGAAAATATTGTTCAATACATCTAAGGAAGACACAGATTTTTAAAAAAAGAAGGAATAGGAAAATGATGGAAACATTGAATGAACAATATAAATAAGAATTAAAATGGGTGAAACAGATTCAAACAAATATCCAAGACACTAAGAATTCCATTGAGGATAAAATCATGTGGTATTTTTATAAAATTGAGTAATACTCAGCTATGAGTAAAGACAAACTTGAAGCCTTTATGGATAAGAGGTTGAAGCTAGAGGCTATACTCATAAGTGAAATAAATCAGACCCACATAGTAAATATTGTGTTGTCTCCTTAATATAAGAACCTGAAAGAAGAAATAAAATCTGAAAAGTATAATATACTTTTTTCAGTAAAACAGAGAGAAAATGAACTTAAGTATTAAATAATGAAGATGAGAGAAATGAAAAAAGATAGGAAAAAATAAAGGGAGAATACATCCAAGTATATATGCAGGATGGCTGAGATGATTGTACTAATACTTTGCATCACTTTTTTGAATACAGTAGATAATGTGTAGAATTTTCAACTTGACTAGCTCAATATGCTGATATCTGTGGTCTAAACAGTGACATCAAGGATGGTAGTGTGTAATGCAAAACCCACACTTGAATACCTCTCATCTTGGTCTTCTAAATGTACCATTTCTAATGTCTTATCAATTATTACTATATTATCATTAAGATAAATTTTTTAAAAAAGCAAAAACAGGGGGCCGGGGAGATGGCTCAGTGGAATAAGCGCTTCCCTGGCAAGTGCAAGGGTCCGAGTTCAATCCCCGGTTTCACCAAAAAAAAAAAAAAAAAGCAAAAACAAGGACCAAAATTAAGGCTTCTTGAAAGCAAGTGGTAATATTCAATTATTTGGCCAATCTTGCTTAACTGTATCTGTTAATTTGAGCAACAGATTTAACAATAAAAATAAAAAATAGAATGATTATTAATTAGCTATTCTTGTTTTGAAAAATTGTAACATATGTATTGTTTTATGCTACCCTGTTTCTGTCTTTGTTTCTGTTGTTTTTGCTTTTGTTTTTATGCTTCAAAATAAACTTAAATTCTAGAAAAAAGAATTCCACTGAAAGCTGGAAACACCACTTGAAAGAAACAGAATAAAGAATTTCAAACCTTGAAGATAGCATTGCAACTAATGAACAATAAAGAAAATATATTTTTAAAATAAAGAGAAGGGCTGGCCAGATAGCTCAGTGGACTAAAGTGCCTGCTTAGGCAGGAGCAGGAACTGGGGTTCAATCCTTAGTATGCCAGCCCCACCCCTGGGACATACTGAGACTGTAGTTGAGGCTAGGCATGGTGGTGTGCACCTATAATCCCAGTTCTTGGGAGCTGAAAACAGGAGGATCACTATGAGTCTGATCTGTGTAGTGAGACCTTGTAGATCCTGTACTAAAATATGTAAAAAATAAAAAAATAAAGAGAAATTTGGAAATAATACAACAGTGGCAAGATGATGCAAAGAAAGATAGCATAAAACTAACAAGAATCAATGAAATAGCTAGAGATAACACAAAGGACATAAAAAGAATGTTTGCAAAAACAGTAGCAGAACATTTCCCAAGCATGGGGAAAGGATTTGATGTACAGATAAATGATTTGCATAGTACTCCAGCTAGGCATAATCAAAATAAAACATCACCCAAACACATAATATTCAAGATCCCAGAAATTGAGCAAAAGAACAGAATACTGTAATAGAGAAGAAACAGATCACCTATAATAGAAATCCCATCAGAGTCATGGCACATTTCTCAACATAGATTATACAGTCAAGAAGATCTTCAAATCAGATGTTGGAGGTCCAGAAGAAAAAATCTTTCAACCCAGATTGATGTATCCTGCAAAGCTATCTATCAAATTTAATGGTGAGATTATATTCTTCCATGACAAAGAATAACTGAAGAAATTCATGACAATAAAACCAACCCTATGAAGAATACTGACAGATATTATAGAAAGAGACAAAAATGACCACAACATAAACAACAACGGAAGAGAACAACCAAGCACAGCAAGCAATTAAGCAAAGTGGAAAAGTAGGGATTCTACCATAGGAAAACAATATGACAAAGATAAGCCAAT
>NDGM011060920.1:0-14470 GCA_002564305.1 Octomys mimax
CAGGGCAAAGCCGGAAACTCCCGGCGCAGACAAAGTTGTGCTGCCGCGGGCCTCAGTCGCCCTTCAGCGCAGGCTCCCGCTCGGTGCAGGGCAGCGGCCTCGGGATGGGGTCGGCCGAGGCGGTCGAGGGGCAGGGCCGCGGCCCCTCCGTGTGCGCCGCTCGCCTGGCTCCGTCCCCTCCCGCCGCCGCAGCCTCCTGGCTTTTCAGGAAAGACCCTCCGGGCGAAGTTTGACAGCGCAGCGCCTGGCAAAGCCTCTAGACCGGCAAGGGGGCAGAAGCCAGGCGGCTTCGGACAGAGGCTGGGCGGCCGCAGCCTCCAGGAGGCGGGCGGGAGGTGCAGAGCGGCTGGGCCCGCGGTCGCTGCGCCGGCGGATGCGCAGCGGGGAGGCCCGGGTTGCCTCGCGGGTATGAATCTGTCAGTTGGTGACCCACTCCGATGTTCTGTCTGGACAGACATGTTCCCAGCAGGCAGAGGGTGCGTGTCCATGTGTGTGCGTGTGCGTATGTGTATGCACGCGTGCGTGACAGCCCGCAGACTGCTCCCTAGGGAGCTGCTTCCACCTGGAGATGCATGGGCCTGGCTGGCTGGGTCCCCAGGGAGCCTGCCTTGGCTGTTCCTGGAGTTGGTGGCTCAGAGGAGACAGGAGGGCAGGGGTGGTGTGGGTGGCCTGCTTCTGTTCTCTGGGGTCCTTGGTGGTGCTTACGGGTCTCAGAGTGTTGGGAGGTTGCAGGAGCGTGGAAGGGGTTGGGGATGAGGGGGAGAGGTCCTTTCTGTGGCTCTGGCCCATGTCCCTCACAAGGACCCTAGAGGCTCAACATCCCCAACTCTTGGAGGGGCAGCGTGTCAGTCGGGAGGGGCGGCCCCGCGCAGCTTCCTCGGCTCAGAGCCCCCACACCAGCCTGGGTGGCTGGGCCATGCATGGGGGAATCGAAGGGCATGGGAACTATGGGTCTCCCCCAGAAGAGGCCTAGGTGTCAGGTGAGGGGGTGCAAGTCCTCCCTGGGTGCCAGTGGTGGGGAGGACCCCTCATTTCCCACACTGCGCCCCATTTGCCTTTGCAGCCAGGTTAGGGTCAAGTTTTCAGCAGCAGTACGGGACCAGGCTCTGTGGGCTGTACCCAAGTCCCATTCACCAAGTCCGGCTGGCACTCCGGTGCTGGGGACACAGCCCCATCTCGAAGACCCGGTCACAGTACAGCCCTCTGAGCAGCATTGCTGGGCAGTGTGTCCTTGCCTGGCAGCCTTGGGCTGGGGTCACCATGGTGATATGCAGCGGCACAGAGCTGCCTGGGCAGGTGGCCTCCACACCGCCCTCCGTGGCAAGGTGTCTCTGCGTGGGCCACAGTGATCCCATCTCAGGAGGAGGGTGGGCCGGGGTCGCTGTGGTTCTGGCAACCCAAGAGGACCTGGCTAAGCATTCTGGCCCAGGCCACATCAGGAATCCTGTAGCTCTGACCTGTTTGGGTGCGAAGGCGGTATTCAGTGACATGCTGCTCCACTCTCTGGGGAAGCCCTTGTGCAGTCTTGCTCACCTGCCTGGCTACAGCTTCAGCAGAGGAGGAGGTGGTGGCCTGACCCCTCCATGCCATGCCTTACTCCTGTCCTGTTCCTCCACTCCTGCCCTTTCCCACCATTGTGGAAACCCCAACCCATCTAATGTGTGACTGCAGATCTGGGGTCTGTGGGAGCCCCTGGTGGGGGAGCCTCACTCCGGGGGATGGGGACCCCTCGTGCAGTCCTGCCCTCCCATGTGGCTCTGGGGCAGTGCCCTCCTCCTGGAGGAACCTGCAGGTGTAGCTGGTGGGTGCTGAGTGTGGGGAGAGGGGACACAGGTCACCTTGGCAAGCTTCCTAGGGCCTGGCCATGGCGGTGCTGGTCTGCAAGGCTGGGTCAGCTCCTGGCTCAGCTCTGGTCTCTGGGAGACGATGTGTGTGTGCGCATGTGGGCATGTGGGCATATGGGCGTGTACAGTGTGGGTGCATGTGGTAGCAAGTGCGTTGGGCACTTGCTGGCCAGGGAGGACAGCCAGCTCCAGGATAGCATGGTGGGTATGACCATCTGATGTGGAGACCAGCAGGGACAGTTGCCTGTGAGTGTGACATGGAGGCTGCGGTCCCTGGCCATAACCCAGGGAGCCAGGGAGAGTGAGCCCCAGGGCCTCCACAGAGCCTCTGTCGCTGTCGGTCTCTTGGAAGCGAACCGCTGTGGCCTTGGATGTGGCCACATGTTCTTGTCCCTGGCCTATTCCCGCCCTCACTCACGCCACTGTTCAGGTTCTGCTCCAGGCCACCACCTCCAAGAAGCCTCCCTGCCCTGCGAGACTGTGGCCTGTCCTCGTCACACAGTGCTGGCCCGCTGTGCCCTGTGCGGCCTCCTCCATGCTGGCAGCCCGGCCCCAGCAAGTCATCTCATGGCTCACATGGTCCCCCACAATGTGCACAGGAGACAGAAGTCACGACCCTATGTCCTCCATGCCCCCGCCTGGATGCCCTCCTGTCACTGATGGGCACCTGCTCACCTCTGGGGCTGTGCTAGAGGATGGCCGTATCCTTCATGGGGGTGTGAGCAGGTGGTGATGTGAAGCCACTGGGCCCAGCCTGGAGTGGACTGGGCGGCCACAGAATGTGGGCCACTGTGGCTGCTGCATTTGCTCCTGGGTGCCAAGCAGGAGGCCACTAGGGGACAGTGGAACAACTCATAAAGTACCAGGGTCCCCTGGCGGTTCCCACACGTTACAGGAGAGCGGGGCCCTTTGCCCTGCTCTGGGGTACTGTGGGGCTTGTTCGGGTTCAGGCCTGCTCTGCTGAGACACAGCGCCAGACGCCGCAGCTCCAAGGAGCGCATCTGGCTCACATTTTAGAAGCTTCAATCCCTGTGTGGCCGTGGGCAGGGTGGAAGGGCCTGGCGGGAGAGCTGCTCTTCTGGTGGTGGCCAGGAAGCTGTGGGAAGGAGGGGAGCCCATCTGTCCTGCCCGGCGCAGCCCCTGGCCCCACCGCCTCCCACAGTCGTCAGCTGTCCTCCCCGAGCGTCCCTTGGCTGCAGCCTTGCCGGCGCAGGCACCAGTGTCAGAGCAGCTCGTCAGTGATTCCCAGAAGGAGCCCTGGCAGGCGGGGACCCAGAGTACCCACCCTGTGCCCCACTGTGGAGACAGTGGCCTCCTCGCTGGGCCAGGGTCCTCATGCCTCCAAGTGACAGCCCTGGTGCTCACACACCCCTCCGCCTCCCAGGGCTCTGGCAGCTCTTGAGGTGGGTGTGGGCAGGGGCGACCCCAGGCCAGATCTGCTCTTCATGTGTGGGTGCCGCCCTGCTAGCCCCAGTAGGACTGTAGGGGGCAGAGGAGAGGTGGGGAAGAAGGTGCAGGGGGGCACCTGGGTGCAGAGTGTGGCGAGGCAGGAGGGTCTCCTGGGAGCAGCCTGGCCGGCCAGGCCCCAGGATGTCAGACTCGGCCCCCACGCTGGGGCAGAGCAGGAAATACAGCTGTGTTGCCTTCTTCTTCACGGGGCTTGGGATTAATTCCAAGGTCTTCACACCCAGCCACATCCTTGGCACTTTTTCAGTGTTTTACTTTGAGAAAGGGCGTGGCTAAGCCCCTGCTTTGCACTGGCTACGCTCTAGAGTGCTGGGATCCCAGTGTGGCGTATGCTACCATACCCAGCTGACACCTATTGTTTTGAACATCTGTGCTTGTTCTAATTTGTTTCCGTGGCCTGCAGATGGGCTGTTACCATTGCTCGTGCTGGGAGGGAAAGGAGCTGCCCTCCGGAGGGGCGAGTGTCCGGCCAGGACCTGCGTCAGGACCTGGTGGGGCTGGCTTTGGAATGAAGCATCTGAGCCCAGCATCTTGCAACTCTGAAGCAGAGCCGCCCTGCCCTCTGGGCTGGACATCAGGAGGAGTTAGCGGTGGCCAGGGCAGGAGCCCGCAGTGCCCGTGACCTGGGGTCACTTCCAGAGGACAGGGGCACACCTCACTACTGGCTGGCATCTGGGCCGCAGCCTCCCCTCCTCCTAGATCTCCGTGCCCTGCAGGTCCGAGCTGCCCCAGAACCAGTTCTGTTTCCTTTTTCTCCCGGGAACCTCTGTGCATGTGGCAGGGCCCTGGCCACCAGCCAGCTCTGGACTCGGCTGCCACCGGGTGGGGTGCTAATCAGGGGCCTTGGTCATGTGATGCCAAGGGCTCCATCCGATTAGGACAGGGCGGCCAGCGGGGGCGAGGGTGGGTGGGGATTGGGGGTGGGGCGCCTTGCCGAGCCACTGTCCCTGTGGGCTCAGTGACCAGAGTGCGGGAAGTGCTTGTCCGCCTGAGCTCCTCCACCATGCAAGGCCGTCATTCTCTGCTAGTGGAGGAAGAGAGCCAGCGGCGGGAAACTCAGTCCCCACAGAGGAGCGCGACGTGTCCAGCCTGTCCAGGCCGATGCCGGCAGGCTAGCAGACAAGGAAAGGGCGCGCGAGGAGTGGGGTCTCTTGGCGCAGCCCTACAGTGTGTGAGCCCCAGCCAGTGCCAGGGCCTCTGCGTGAGTGGGCAGCAGCCAGAAGGAAGCAAGCTGGGGTCCATGGCCGCCCCCTGCTAGTGGGGCGCTGAGGTGTTGGGCCCCCTAATCACTGCAGAGTTTCAGCTATAGAGGAGCTTGGCGACGCCCCACAAGAAGGCAGGCAGCCGTGGGCCGCGCTCCTGGGTTTATTTTGTGGTGCAGAACCTGGCCCCTGGGTGCGGGTTCGGGGGACCTCCAGTGGCGCTGTCTGAAGGCTGCCCTCTTTTGCACAGGGGTACTAGGGGCAACGTGAGCCCGTGGTGCCTGCGTGCATGTCCTGCAAAGGTATGCCTGGTCGTGGGCCCACTGGGCAGGGCAAAGGCCACAGCCCTGTGCTCCGCCTCTCTGAGTTGAAGGACACACTGTCATTGGCGACCTTTCTGCCTGTTGCGTTTGTGGCCCAACAGCTTGGAGTGGTGGCCAAGGACCTGGGCTGGCATCTCTTCCACCTAGCGGCTTCTTTATGCTTCCCCTGGCAAGCACCTTCCCGACAGCCCGCAGCGGTGCTTCGGACTCCTTGGCCAAGATCTCCCTTTGAGCATGGCCTTGGCGCAGGGTCTCGTTTACCTGCGACCTGCGGTGGGGCCAGGGTCTCATGGCAGGGTGCTGCCTTCCCATCGGGGCTGGCCATCTCTGTCCCTGGCTCTCAGCTGCTCCCCAAAAGGACAAGGGTCAGTTCTGGCCTCTGCTCACCAGGCTCTGAGTTTTATTTCAATATTTTGTGCCTTGAACTATTTTCGAAGAACAAATTGTAATAGCATATTGCCATTTTAAAATCTTTCCTTCAGCAGTGGTTGACACATTGTGTCAACTCGAGAAGTTGAGCAGCTTGACTCCGACCCAGCAGGGGGAAGGTCCTCGCTGGGTAAACACCCCGAGCTTGTGCAGCAGGAGGGCAGGAGGTGGTGGGGTGCTGCACCCTCCCTGGGGTGGGGGGACCTGCTTGCCGAGGGGGAGAGGAAAGGAGGCCGGCCCCCCTTGGGCTCCGCTGCCCTTGCTGTCTCCTGCCGCCTTCAACTGCCGCCCCCCACCCCCGGGAGCCGAGCTAAATAGACCTTGCCTTCCCTAAATTGTCTCAGCAATGAGAGAAAAGTGATCAACACACCTTCAAAAAAAAAAAGGAAAGACAGTCTTTCCTTCTTCTCTGCTTCTGTCTTTTCATCCATCCCTCCCTCCGTCTGTCTCCAACTGTCTGTCTGTCTCTGTTTCTCTCTGTCTGTCTCTGTTTCTCTCTCTCTCTCTCTGTCTCTCTGCAGGGTCTCACTGTCTAATACTCCAGACTGGCCTTGACCTCGCAGTGATCCTCCTGCCTCAGCCTCCTGAGTGCTGGGGTTTCACCACCACTCCTGGTTTGAAAGTTTTGCTCTTTACTGTTCAGTAAGATCGATTTTCATTGGCTCCTGGGAGAGCAGCCTGTGTGTGGACGTCCTCAGTCAGGTCGCCGCAGGGGGCTCCCAGAGCTCTTGGCTTGGGCCAGCAGGCGGGTCCTTCCCTTGGTGTAGGCAGCAATTCAGAATAGCTCCAGGCTCTGGGGTTCCTGCCTGCTGGCCTGGGGAGAGCAGCATGCAGGCAGCAGGTCCATGGTGACCACGTCCCTGGTGACCCCGAGTGGTGGACAAGGGTAGCTGCGCAGCCCGAAGGTGGACCCGGGACCATGCTTTAGGACCCCTGGCCCTGTCCCCACCTCACATTTCTGTATGAAATGCTGCCTGCAGCGTGAGGGGCGCAAGCGGGTCACCCGATCTCCATTCTGAAGGTGGGCAAGGAGCTCGCACCGCCTTCTGTTCTCCAGGAAGCGTTGCTTAAAGTCGGCTTGTGAACACGAGACTCTAATTTAAGGGAAATTTAAAAAGTTTATAGAACCTGAAAGCAGAGCGAGGTTGTGCAGGAGCTGGGAGAGGGGTGTCGGCTCAGGCCGGAACGCGGTGGAGCTGGTCCCCGCCAGCGTGGGGCTCTGGGAGCCCTGTGCGTGGGACCCCGGTGTGTGGGGACTGGTTCGGGTGTACACACCCGTTCTTTTTTGAGACAGATCTTGCTATGCCATTTGGGCTGGCCTTGTGCTCACTTTGGTAGCCCCCAGCCTGGTCGAACTCCCGGGGATTCTCCTGTCCTAACCTTCCGAGTGCCGGGACTACAGGCGTGTGCCACCATGCCCAGTTCTGGGTGCGTGCACCTCAGGGCCACCGCCTCAGCGCGTCGGGGAGGTGGTCACCACACTTCGGGCATACTCCTCTGCAGGAGCAGCTGCGGCCGTGAGGGTCTCGTCCCCCGGGTGTTTGACACCCAGTTACTACTCTGCAAGGGTGACACAGAAGTCCCCAGATGCCTCATGACCTCCGAGTCCTGGCTCATGACATGCTCATGGGGTTTCTACATGTCCCCCACCGGGTCTCGAGCCCGGCCCTGCCCTCCTGCTGCTGGCTGGCTGGGGTGCTTGCTGGTAACATCTCGGGGCTTTACCACATGGGCTTGTGGCCTCTTTGAGGTTACACTAGCACCTGGGACAGCGAGCCCTGGCCCTAGGGAGAGGACAGGGCCCAGGCCCAGGTGGACAGGAGCTGCCCTCGGTGCCCTCACTCCTCAGCCTGGGCCTGGCCTCCTTCATGGCGAGGGACAGCGCTGTTGACCCTCCGGTCCTGAGGGGCTGGTCCCTTTGGGGCTCACACTGTCCTGGTTCTGGGTTCTCTTTGCTTCCCTGAGAGCAGCACCAGCCCTAAGGACCAGGAAGGGGACAGTGTGACGGTCACAGGGTGGGACTAGATCCGCAATGAGGCCTGCCAGTGAGCTGTGTTTTCCTTTTGCAATTAGTTCTCAGTGTTAAAAACCCAAAGCTCAGAAACATACCAGGACAGCCCAGCTTTCTGACAGTTTCCTTGGGAATTACACCAGAGGCCCTGGCAACCCTCATTTCTGAGCAGTTTCCACCGCCCGCACCTGCCCTGGACCCTGCACCTGCGCACTGTCTCAGCCTCGGCTTCCTGAACGTGGCAGCATGGGCCTGGGAGAACCCTGTCCCCTCCCAGCTCAGCCATGGACTCAATCTCATGACATCCTCAGCAGGTCCCGGAGGGCTGGGGCCCCTGAGGACACCTCACCCACCAACTTGGCTCCTCCTCTGACTGTTTTGAGGACGAGCTGGGCCTGGCCCGGGATCTGTGGACGGCGCCAGGCCCCGCCGACCCACCAAGGCAGGCGGCTGCTCATTTCCATAAATAATCCTGCCAAGCTGCAGAGTTAATTGACTTAATGAGTCGCAGCGTGAGGTTCAGACCTGGCCAAGAGCGTGTTTGTTCCCGGCTCCATCTGTGGACGTGTCTCAGATCCGAGCAGGCCGCTGGGGTCCTGTCTGGAGCTGGAGCTGTTCAGGGACGACTGAGTGCCTGGCTGAGTGCGGAGCACAGCTCTCTGCCTGCGAGGGACTGGGGAGGGAGGGACCGCAGCCCCTCACTGCTGCCTCTTGAAGGACGCCTGTTGCCATGGCTGCAGGCGCTGCTCCTCTGCCTCCTGACGCTGACGTGGGAGCAGCCGCCTCCGTCCCTCACATGCGTCTGTGGACTTGGCTGTGTGTGGAGGCCTGTGTGGTCCATGGTGGCATCTGCCTGGCCTCGTACTGCTTTACTCAGGGCCTTTGTTCATCACTGCGCGGCAGTCAGGAGCTGTGGGGCACCTTCACTCTGGGACGCTGGGACGCACGGTTCTGTTTCTGGGCCCACCTTGCCCCCCTGGACCGGGCGTCCGCCCACCGCTGCTCCTGGGTGGGCTTGGCCTCTGCATCTCTGAGGCGCTCTGGCCTCCTGCGTGACGATGACTCAGGAACCAAGCTGCGGGTGCAGCGCCCGCTTGCCGCACCCAGGGCTCCTGCTGCCAGGGGTCTCGGTGGACAGGGCCAGGACAGGGGCTGTGCATCTCGCCAGCTTCTGCTGCCAGCCGCCCACAGGTCCATGCCCGCTGGTGGAGCCTCAAGCCCGGGTGCCCGCAGGCTCTCGGAGCTCTTCCTCCTCTGTGTGTCCGGCTTCCTCTTTGGAGGGGGAGACTTGGATAAATTTCACACTAATGGCATAGCTAGCTGCCCAGTCCTGGAGAAGCCCTCTGCTCTTATCCACAGGGGATTTCTCTATAGCCTGGGTTGCCCTTTCTCCAGCCCCAGCGCAGCTGGGCCAGATGTGGTGGCCATGGCTGTAGTCACAGCGCTGTGGAGGCTGACCCCACAGCCTGCTCCCTCCTCTCCTGAGCCCGGAGTTGAGCTGGCTCCCCGCTGGGCTTCCCTTCCCAGCATTGGGCTTGGCTTAGAGATAGCCCACACTTTCCCCCCTCTGGGGTTTGGCCTCCTCAGCCTCATGTCCCAACACCTGTGCCTTCCACAGGGCTCTGAAGCAGCGTTGAGCTTTGAGGTCCAGGGGCAGCAGCGGACCTAGCCAGGCCAGAGAGGTGCCCTGTGGGTGGCGCCTATGCCCGTGCCCTCATGCTGGTGGAAGGCCCGGTCCAGGCTGCTGTTCCCCAGGACCAGATGGCCAGCCTGCCAGGGACTTCAGGGGTGCCATTGGAGGTTGCTGAGGAGAGGACCCAGTGGTTGTGTTCACGCAGGGTTTGTTTGTGCCCAGCATAGGGCTGGGGTTTTTACCCATTTCATGTCTCCCCCTGCATCAGGGATGACTCGCTCCATTGCAGCCGACCAAAAGCATCCAACCCAAGCTTCTTGGCACCACAGGCATTTCCTGGTCATGGTGCTGACCTGCGCAGAGCTTGGGCACTGAGAGGTGGCCGAGTGTCATTGGGCAAGTGTCATCCTGTATCCCACTCTGAGCCTGCCATAGTGTCATAGGGGCTGTGGGTTTATTCATCTGTGATAGCTGGTGGCAGTTTCTCTAGTTTGTGCAGAGGAGTCTTGTGGCAGCAGTGGCCTCTAGGGTCAGGGGCTGTGGCAGATCCATGGTTTTTGTACCCCTCAGTGAGATGTGCCTACCTCCCGCAGGTCCCCGGGGAGACGACTGTGTCACAGCTCTCCAGGAGCAGTGTGGACTGTGGTCAGATGCTCTCTGGGCTTGCTGTTCACGTGCCTGCAAGAGTGTTACCCTGGATTGGGCGTGGGAGTGACTCGTGCCGAGGGCGCTGAGATCGTGACTCAGAGCCAGGGAGGGCTGGATCTGTCCCCAAGGGAAGCCAGAGTCCTTGCCAGGGAGGGGACCTGAGACTGTCAAGACACAGCCTGGCCCCTGCCCCAGCGCTGAGAGGAAAAGAAAAGCAGGTCAAATAGCATTAATCACTTTTATGTTGGCTTCATTACAGTGTTAATAATTCAGATATATCCCATTAAATTAATTTTACCTGTCACTTTTAACTTCCCTTAAGGTGGCCCCTGGACAGTGTAGGGCTGGGCACGTGGCTTGCCATGCATTCCCTGGGGTGCTGGGGGCTCCCTCCTGCACCTGGGGTGCAGCCTTGCTGCTGTCCCTGGGCCTCCTGTGGAGAGTGGAAGGTGCTGGGGGATTGGGCTGCGCTTCAGGATGGTGGGGTTGTGACATAGAGCGGGGAGACGCTGTCTCCACCCCTTTGTGTGGCAACTGCCCCATTCCCCGAGCCCAAGGGGGGACACTGCTCTCATTCCTGTAGTACTTCAGGCCCTGCAGGGGAACCCCCTGGGCTGAGGGCACCCTCTGTCTGCCCAGAACGTTACCCAGAAGGGAAGGAGCCTGGTTGCTTCTCATAAAGGGCCTCGGCTGCGTGTCCACTTGGACCCAGGGCGACCGTAGGCTGCAGCTCCAGGCTCGCCCATAAATATTTAAATGGCAGTTTAGCTTTCAGACCAAGCACGATGGTGCCCAAGATCAAGCTTTTTGACCTTTAGTCAATTTGCTCAGGGAAATACGATCCCCCTGGTCTCCTGTTTTCAAAACGTCGCCCAACAGCTCCCTTTACCTGGTTTAAATGGCCATATCCTCTCCAAACTCAATGATGGCAGAGGTATAAATGCAGATAATAGTGTGAGTCCCCTCCCACACAGAAGTAGAAGCCAGGCCCTTGTCACGGAGAGGCCTGGTAGAGGGGTTCAGCACCAGGGAGGCTGGACAGCGCCCCGGCAGCCAGCAAGTAGGAGCTGGGTGCAGCCCGCTCTGGGCCACCTCTCCCTATACCGGCCAGCCAGTCGTGAGCCTGGCCTGTCTGCCTCTGCACCAGCGCTGGCTTTAGTGGACTGCTGCAAGCTAGGACACCTGCTGTCCATCAGCGTGGCCTTTCTAGGTACCAGCAGGGGAAACAGCATCGTGGAGACAAGAAGGAAAGAATCTTGCCTTGGGAGTGAGCCTCGTGTTGCTAAATACACTCTTCACCCCCAAGCAAATGCCCGGCCCAGGATGGCTCCTCCTCGGATTTTAAGTATTCTAAGCATAGGTAGGTCCGAAAGCAAAAAAATGCTGCACTAAAGCAGCTGTTTCGAAAACAACACAATGCCTTGCTGCCTCCAAATAGCACAGGAGCTTAGAAGTCACAAACTTAGAGGAAGCCAGTTGTAGTAGGTAGTAGGGCGAGTAAGGACTCATGGGTGTCGTGAAGTAGAACTTGGGATCGATTTCCCTGCCCTTTGGAGTCGCCTCCAGAGGAGGGTCTCTGCAGCCCCCTGGGGGCTGTTGGGCTTGCTCAGATAGGAACTCTCTTCTCTGTTTCGGTCTTGAGACACATCAGTGTGGTTATAAAAATATCCACTGCACCATATATAAATACCACATTTTTCTTTATCCATTCATCTGCTGATGGGCATATGGGCTGTTTCCAAGATGTAGCTGTTATAAATCGCGCTGCTATATACATGGGTGTGCAGGGACCCCTGTGGTATGATGCTGTTTAACTCTTTAGGGAAGATACCTACGGAGGGAGTAGCTGAATTCCACAGGGGTTGTACCAGTCTACATCCCTACAAACAGCTAGGGGCTTCCCTTCCCCCATAGCCTCTCCTGCATTTGTTAGTATTTGATTTCTTAATGATGGCTATTCTTTCTGGGGTAAAATGAAATCTGTTGTTTGAAATTGCACTTCCTCCTCCTCCTCCTCTTCCTCCTCCTCTTCCTCCTCCTCCTCCTCCTCTTCCTCTTCCTCCTCCTCCTCCTCCTCTTCCTCCTCCTCCTCTTCCTCCTCCTTCTTCCACAGGGTTTCACTCTGCAGCTCAGGATGACCTTGAACTCGTTTTGTAGCCCACACTGCCTCAGACTCGCAGTGGTCCTCCTCCCTCAGTTTCCCAAGCACTGGGATTACAGGTGTGTGCCACCACGCCTGGCTGATTTGCATTTCTTGAGTGACCAGTGGGGCCGAACATTTTTCATATATGTATCTGCTGTTTGTACTTTTTCATCTGAGAAATGTCCATCAATTTCAGGTGCCCATTGTTGGATTGGGTCTTTAAATTTGGGAAGGGAATAGTTTTTTTTTTTTTTGAGTTTTTTATACATTCTAGATGTTAAAGTGTGGTATTTACATACAAGAGAGTACTCTTCTACTGTAAGGGATAACCTGAGGCATTTTTCGGTAAACAGGTGCATCTCGAGACCATAATTTTAAGTGAAATGAACCAGACGCACAAGCTTAGATGTCATGTTGTTCTCTTCCGTGAGCAGCTCCAAGGGTGACTAAGGGGCAGGACGGAGGCTAGGTGTTGGGGAGTAGGGACAGTGTGCTCAGATGGCAGCGGAAGGAGGAGGGAGGGAAGCGAGAGGGAGTTAAAAAGAATGGGAGGAAAAGAGGAGGAGGGGAAGAAGGGCTAAAGGGTGGGGGATGGGAAGAAGAACTGAGACATATTATGCGCAGGTACAAATCCCCTGTGATGAGCATGGTCATCACATATGGGAAGCATGTACTAAGGAGAAAGAAAGCAACCCGCGCTCGCTCGGCTTCTGGCCTGGCCGCGCTGGCCGAGACTCCTCCTCTGCGCTAGGCGGGGCTTGCTCTGTGTGGGGCCACTCCTTACCCTCTGCATGGGTAGGCGCTGAGTCCTGCTCCTCCCCCAGAGATAGGGTCACTCCCAGCCTGGACCCTGTGCGGGTACTTTCATTTGGTAGCACGGTCTTGGCAAGGTCACTAGGGTCCCCTAATCCACGTGACTGCCGTCTCTATCCAACAGGAAATGGATGTGGATGTGGGGCAGGTCAGCTGCCAGCCAGGGGATTCTCCAGGGGAGCAGGCGTCAGAGGAGAGGCTGGAGGCAGAGTCCTCGCAGCCTGTGTGATGCGAGTCAGCGCTGAGCCCTGTGACAAAAACCCTGATGCACATGACTCCAGGGAGGAAGGGTCTGATCCATGGCTGGCTGGCTCCAAGGCCAATGTGCAGGGCAGCGAGTGGTGCAGGAGGAGGGTTGCTCTCGGTGCCAGAAGCAGAGAACAGGGCGGAGCAGGAGAGGAAGGCTGGGGTCCAGATCTCGTCCTCAAGGTCACGGCCCAGGGCCCACTAGACCCGCCAGAGTGTGCTTTCTGATGGAATCTCCTCAGGGTCTCCCCTCTAAGCCAGCGGGCCAGCACAATTGTCCCATCAGTATCCTCACAGGGTCCCGGGCTGCTGCCACCCTGGTCTCCAGCCTGCAGCTCCACAACCAGAATGTAAATTTCGGTGCCTGGTGCCCCCGTCCCACGGGGCTTCGCTACAGCAGCCCTTGGACACAAAGACTTCATCATAAGAAGGAGCTAAGAGGACTGGTTCTGCTTTCTGGCAGTGGGAAGTATGGGAACAAAACTTTAAGCCCTGGTGGCTGCAGGTCCCTGGACCCCAGCTCCACGTGGAGCCCTTGTGACTTCTGCTGTGCTCCCCCTCCCTGGGGGACCTGGTCCTGTATGGAGGTAGGTATTTTGGGGCACTTGCTGCCTTGGAGGGGACCCTACCCTGCTCTTCTCTGGGGAACCCCATTCCCTTGCTACAGAGACCTGCCACTCGGCACTGCTGATGTGACATTGTTGGATGGCTCCCCATCTGGATGTACCTGGGACACCGGCCTAAGGTGAGAACCCAGTGTCTGGTGAGGACCCAGAGATGCTCGTGCCACCAAGGAGCAGAAACAGGGACCAAGATGACCCGCTGGGAAGAATCAAGAGAGAGACCCCTTCCACGGGACCCCTGCGCATTAGAGGTGACCTGGGCGCAGTCTATTCAGAAACGGGCAACAGGGAGGAAAACAGAACCACTGGATTGTTCGGAACTTGAGGACAGCAGGCCCTGAGGCTCAGCAAGCCCTTTCTCGCAAGGGAGCTCGTGGCCAGAGCGAGTGGCTTTGCAAGCTCTCTGGTTTCTGTAGCAACCGCCGGCTGGCAGCAGTGCCCACCGCCGCGCAGGAAGCATGGAAATGAGTGGGTGTGGTCACAGGGCAGTGAAACTTTACTTCCAGGAGCAGATGGTGGGGCCCAGATTTGGCTTACAGGCCATTATGTCTCCCCTCCTGCCATGTGCCAATGCCTGAGATTTGGGGACAGCTACACCCAGTAAAATATACAGCTTTAGACTCTCTTACAGAAAATATTAAAATATTGACTAATCCAAACATTCAGTCAGCAAGAAGAATGCCCTAAACTAAAGCAGAGGCAGAGAAGCAATTAAAGGGAAAAACGAGATGGAAATACATCACAAAACAGCAGGGCCAGCAGCGCCCTTCTGTCCTGCCCCGGCACTGGAGCCAGGGCTGCCTCCTCCAGCCAGTGTACCTCAGTGGGTTACTTCCTGTTGTCTGCTAGAACCAGCTGGTCACTGTGATGCATTTTGTAAGAACCAAAACCAGCCAGGAACTCTGCCTCTCTGCTTCCCCTTTACAGACCATAAGAACCGCCCTCGCAGGGCCTTTGGGCCTGCTACTTTGGGAATGATTCCAATCAGTCAGTGCCCATCGTGTAAATAGATTTGTCTCCAAATCCTGGGTGTCATTTTGGTGTTTCTGTTTGCCATTACAACACATGTGAGGCTAGTGTTCTACTAC
>NDGM011060928.1:0-11816 GCA_002564305.1 Octomys mimax
TGAACTCAGGCCCTTGTGCTTGCCAGGGAAGCGCTTATTCCACTGAGCCACCTCCCTGGCCCCAATAAACATTATTTTAACAAATGTATAAACCAGGCTTTTCTATTATATCATTTTACTCCATATACTGAACTTCACCTGTAACAGAATGAAATCTGTGTAAAATATGAACGAAACAATAAGTTAGGTGCACATTAGGTGTCTGGGCCATTCTTCCTCACAGAAGGAAGGTAATTAGGAATGCAGTATCTCATAAATATTTTCATAATGGCATTATTTAAAATGTTTTGAGTGATGAGATACAAATTAAAATTGATTCCCATAAATATGTATATCAGTGTAACCATCAAATTAGAATGACAGAATTTTGACACAACAGGTCTATGATAGATTAGGAAATGGTCAAAATCATCCAGACATTCTAAAAACTTTGAGTTAAAGTAATCATCCAAGGAAAGAGAAGGAATGACACACAAATATTCTGAAATAAAAATTAGTTTTCATTTTTCAAATACAAATAAATGGTTTCATAAAAATGTTTTCTTTAGAACACTAACATACATATTGAGGGTAAAGTGACAAAATTCAGATGAAGATGATCCTAACCCCAGAGTACTCACATTCTCTCAGACAACCACTAATTAAACAAAGACACACACTATGGGCAGTGCCAGGACTGAACACAGGAGGCAGTGACTGAAATGAGAATGTGATACTATGACATCTATTTTGAGAAGTTTTAGTCAGTGAATTCAGGGTACCTACCGTACTGATCTCTTTTGTCACGTTGAGCAGGAAAAGATGCTAAGTATGGGTAAAGGTGTTAAGAACCAGAGTGGTGAAGCAAGCCTGTGGAGGTGATACCCCTGCATCCCTGGGACTGTGCAGGCAGGCTATGAAAAGTCTCTCAAGTGCGTTCTAATTTCAAAGAGAGAAAAGTTGGCTAATTTGGTACAGGAAATTAAAAACTCAATACTAAGTCCCTCTTGCTGTTCTGCAGGAACTAGGTACGAGCATTAGGCCAAGAAGTATGTGTAAAGCTCATGTAAAAGGCAATTTATTTGATCCCTGAGTAGAACAGTGACTTAAGTCATAATGAAAAGAGTACAGTTGGGAGAAGGGTCAGAGGTTTTGAGAAAAGAGATTTCTGATTATGTGTGATGGAAAGAGAGAAGGAAGCTGGTATCTGTGAGCTCCACCAGCACAACAGATACACTTTGTTTAAAATATAATAACCAGTAGGACAGAGATTGTGGAGTGGAATCAAGATATCTTACTATAAATTTGGAATTTCTGAGAAACAAAAACATATTCAATAGCCAATTAGAAATTTAGACCACTAAGGAGAATGTTACAGACAGGGAACTATACATAGAATAGACATGTATATAACATGTTTTTCTTTCTCATTAGGAGTCATCTCCCGATGTATGTTATAAAAGGAATGCGACTAAAGATCAAATCTCAAAATCCAAATAAGCTTTACAGTACAGTAAGCTTTACAGTACAGTATGCTATTATGGACAAGTAATTATAGCTCAATTAAAAGCAAACAATGAATGAGGAAACATGAAATGATTTAATATATTGCATGTGAATATAACTATAATGAAATTCATTTTCACCCCCTGCAATTGCAAGTATTTTTTTCATCTGCTTTAGCAGGTATGATAGCTTTTCTGTACCATGACCTTAAATGAAATAAATCAGACACATAATTTTAAAATTGTTTCTTCAGTGAAAAACCCAAAATGCAATCAAGAGCAAATGGAAAACAGAGGGCAGGACATGGGAAGAACTTGATCACGTGGGAAGGGAACAGAGGATAGAGACAGAAAGAGAAGGGGAAAAGGGAAGTTGAACTTTTTAAAAAGATAGAATTGAGGGAAAAATGGAAACACGATTTGTAAGGGGAGCAGAGGATTGGAAGGAGAGGAGGGAATGAGAAAAATGGTTAAGATATAGTGTGTACAGGTTCAAATTCCCCATGATGAATGTGATTATTATATCTAGCAAACATTTACTAATAAAAATAAAGAAAAATCCTGAAAACAATTTATGGTGCTTGCCCAGCAAGTGCAAGGTCCTCAATTCAATCCCAGGTACCATAAAAAAATTATGTAGTAAAATGTGTTAATTTATTCCTACTGAGTTTAAGATATGTTAGATAAGACCTATCTTTGAGAAAAAAAAGGTCACCTCATAAGGATATATGTGTGGATAGGTGATACTTAAGAGACAGATAAATAAGCAATAGACAAAGATTAAACCCCCTTTATATGGAGGCCAACCTAAATAATGTCTGTGATCCTTCAGAGGAAAGATCTTGTCATTTGCCACTCTCATGAGTCACTGGATGGAGGTGGGAAGATGAGTATATGGCTTGGAAAGTGCTAGAAGGATATAATACCTGTCTACCATGGCAAGAATGAGTAGCAAGTAATATAAACAGTTACTATCTTAGAAGAAGAGCTAATTGATGAGTACAGTATAAGTCAAACCTGAGATTAAATAAGTAAATAGTCAAATGATGTGGAGTCTAACTCTAAAAATTTCTGCTCTGTCTGTAGTATTCTAACAGATTTCTATGGCAGAATTGCCCTATGTTACTCTCTATTCATGATGGAGGATCCTGTATTTAAGGCACTTGGGAGCCGCATGGTTATGAAAGTAGAATATATAGTTTGTCATCTAAAGAAGTAAACTGGAATACTACAAAACACAGTTATGTCTTTGGATATCTATGTAAAATGATGATACAGTGATTAAAAGAGTTTTACTAAGGCTTTCATTAGTTACAAAGATTTTAAAATTTCCCTCAACTCTTAATCATTGTATTGACTAGCTCCTGTGGATAAAATGCTGTGCTTACCTAAAAATTCTTACATTGGAATTTAGTCTTCAATATTAAGAAATTGGTCCCTGCTGACTGATTGTGTCATGAAGGTGGAGACATCATGAATGGGATTAGTGCTCCCTTAAGACATGGAACTGTCCCCTTCGCCCTTGAGAAGTCACAGAAACACTACTCTCTAAGCAAGTTACAGGAAGCTGCTCCCAGATACAGTCTGCAACACCTTCATCTTCAACTTTGAAGCCTCCAGAACTGTAAGAAACTTTTTGCTGGTGAGCCACTCAGCTATGAAGTTTTGCCACAGCCAGCTAAACAGACTAACACGCCATCTATCACACATTACGAGGAGAGAAATTTGAAGCAGTAACAGGTTAGCAAAGGATACAAATTTAATGTGATAGATTCATAAAATACATACTTGTTTTACTTAAACTCACTTAGTAAGTACTGTACTGTTTCTGATCAAATACAGTCTTCACTAGTTTCAGGGTGTTCCACGAAGCCCAAATTCTGGGTCACCCAGTGCCTACGTCAGTCTGTGCAGCAGACCATAGTAATGAGATCAAGGTATGGATACCTTCTAAACTAGTCTCTCAGGGGCCAAATAGCTCAGAAGATTAAAGCACCTGCAGGCAGGCTCAGGGGCCAGGGATTCGATCCCCAGGTCTGCTGTGCCAGTCCTGCCCCCGGGGCATGCTGAGATGGCAATAGAGACTGGGTATGGTGACATGTGCCTGTAATCCCAGCTCTTGGGAGGCTGTAAACAGGCGGATCACTACAAGTTCGATCTAGTAGTGAGACCCTGAACACTCTGTAGACTCTTCCCTAAAGTGAAAACAAATTTAAAAAAATAAATAAATTGGTCTCTCTTCACTATGGTAGATGAAAGTTTCCTTTCACTAGACCCTATTATAGCCCCCTTCTAGGCTATGTGAAAGTACAAACTTTAGTTTAAGTAAATGAACAGACAAAGTGTCCATCCCTCACTGTGCAAGGAGATGCCTGTCCCTTGTGATTCGGAAAATTTTCTCCACTCTCAGTGTTTTTATCAAATAGAAATGTATTTAAAAAGAAATTCTATTTATAAATAGATGTACTCTCTACTCGTTTATATATTTCGTAGTAGACATGTGACAGAAATAGAAAAACATTATGCAAAAAGGAGAATGTGATTCGTGTTAAGCCACAGGTAATTAAGAAAAGAAAAACAAAGATTTTTAAAGGTCAAGGAAATAGCCATCTGCTTAACAACCTGACCATCTGTGAACGATAATTCAAGGCCAGTTAAGGCCACAGAAAGGCCTGCCACCTAGAAAGATGCTATTCTGCGTCTGAACTCAAAATATACGGTGTATAATATCTGAGAAGTAATATTGCATTTTTATGTTCAATTTGACTTTAATGTGCTTTGTTAAATATAGTATCCAGTTTCGCATAATTATATTCATACAAGGAGATATTACATTTAAGTGGAAATTATCTAAATATGAAGTATTTGTGACTAAAGTAATAACCTATTTTATCTGATATTTTTATGAAATTACATGTTTACAAAAGTTAATAGTCCTATTAGTTTATTTTTTATATAAAATTAGCAGCTTATAAAGTAATAAAATAGTTTATAAATCTTAGATGAAGAAAATTAATTTAGTTATCCTGACAGGTAATAAAATGCAAGCTTCACAAATTTTTCCCTCTGCATAATTTCACAAACAAAAATAAATGTGTCAATTTCTAAATAAAATATAAAGATATCTATCACATTTTGAGTATTTGAATTGAAGATACATATTATTTTGAAATATGTTTGAGATATTCTAATAAACTATAGTCTTCCAAGGCATATATTTATTTTGATACCTTTTAATTGGGTTTTTAATCAATTTATCTGTCCATTGTCTAAATTTATTCTCAGCATTATTTTTTGTTATCTCCTATAAGTATTATTTTTCTTACATTATTCCAATTCTTCATGCAGTCTATGGAACAGCCATTTGAAGATGAATCCATCTCATAACCCAATTAAGTTAATGAGTTCTTTTTTACAGTTGTTGTTATGTATTTTTTCAAGCAGTAAATTCACACTACATGGAACTACCCTTCAAAGACAAATAGTAAGCACTATTTTTGCATGCAGTGCACTATTAGATATTGAGGGTGGACATGTTACATAAAGATGGCATTCTTTTTTTTTTCCAGAACTATCTTATTTATTACAAAGGTAAACCTTGAGGGATAAACCCAACGGTATATTGAAGTCTGTAATGGTGCATACTGAAATGTACGGTACTGTACAAAAAAAGCATCATCACAACAGAATAAAAAAAACTAGGGTTTCATTCCAGAGCTGGAAGGGTAGTCCCTGTTGTTTTCACCTCAGACAGGAGGGAATGGGATGGTAAGAGGCAAACAGAGCACGGGGGAGACTGATGGCTGGCAACGGTGAATGGGTTAGGGGCTGGCTCAGGAGATGCACTGCTGGGTGGGAAAGGCACAGCTATGTCTCTGCAGATGTGGAGGACCACCTGTGTGACTCTCTTCAAAAGAAGAGCCCCATTTAATTTGAGGTGAGGCTATGCCACACCCTATATCCATATATTGATAGGTACAGAGCTGGCTAGGACTTTTCCTTATCCCTTCAACTGGCCTTAAGGAGTGCATACTGGTTTAGCCAAAGTGCTAGTGGTAGTCTTTGAAGATGTCAAATGTGTTCCCCTGATAACCCACACCTGCTGCTCTCTAGTGTGAGCCAGGTCGAGACAGGAGAAAGAGCCAACGCTCCACACTGTTGGCTGGGATCAAGCCTCGAGATAGAGGGCATGACTTCCTGGGGCTTGGAAGATTATAATTCAGAGCTGCAGCACCAAACCCCAAAACCCTAGATACTATCTCAATAATATAATGCAAATCACTTTTTCCACATATTCTTCTTTCTGCATATCGCAGAGGTAAATGTAGGCCTCCTTCTTAGCCCAGCTCACAGTACTCACCTATTTCCTGCAATTCTCAGTCATTCATCCTTAAGCCACTCCTCCTTTATGGCTGAATAAAACCCAGGTTTGGCCCTGGGTGAGGCCTTGTTCCAGAAAGCCATCACCATGCCTGGACTTAGGACTCCTTGCCTCCCCATCACTATAAATATATCTTAGTGTCTTTATTCTCACCATGGATTGCACTGGAAGTGGTAGATTGGAATTAACTTGATGAGATTCCAATAATTTATCCATGTGGTTACAAATATAAAGTTCCTGGACTGAGATGAGGTCCAGGAGGGGCTTCCTACATTGGGACAATGAGACAGTCTGATGGTTGGCAGGGATGACTGAGCTGGGAGACAAGGAACGGGGGATGGAGAAGATTCAGGGAGAGTGAAGGAAGTTTTAAAACACTTAGGTGCGCAGCAAGAACAGAGGTGTAGAAGGGGGCATAGAGTGGGCAACAACAGGACAAGAGCAAGGCTACACTTCTCAAAAGTAAAAAGGCACTTTCACACGTACATTCTGCAGATGCACATTGACACAATTAGGTAATGTTCACAAGCTGGAAGCTACCAGTACTGTGAATAATCAAACTGATAAGGAAAGAACATTACTGACTTAATTACTTGGGCAGATGTTACCTTAGGTACACAGGTAACATAGTCTTTCCAGTTACATGGCCATATACTATACTTTAAATATCTATAATAACCATCACATTACACATCGATCTTGCATGGATGTGCTAATGGAGGCATTGCCAAATGCACGGCTTATATTTTTCTTTTATTATACAGTTTCTAAGATAAGCATTATGTAATCAGTACAATTATTTAAGCATTCAGAATTCTCCACATAGTTTAAAGATAAAGGTATCCACCCGGATGAAACCATGTAAGACTATTTTTGTTTTTAAAGAAAGTATAGTAGGGTAAGTGAAAGTGCAAATTCCAGTTATTTTACCCATCTCTTTCTAAGTCATCCCACACAAAGCCTGGTGCTCCAACCCAGCTGGAGGTTGAGTTCTCATCTCTGGGATGGTCTGGAGTAGGGCTTGTACGTGGACAGAGCCTTCAGTCTAAGCTGCTGAGGACAATTAAAAGAAAGACTGATCCTGAAGCACACTTCCTGCATTTATGGCTTCTAAAAGCTGTGATGGTGTGTTTCTTATAAATGATTTTGTAGCTAGAGAAAATAGACAATTTTAAAATATTAAAATTTGTATCCTAAAAATAAGAAATGATTTTCTCTACTCCTGCTTCTTCTGTTGTTTGTTCTAAAATATATGTGTCAATATTTCAACTATCTTTCACTTGCTATTGCTTAAGGAATTTTTGTAGTTTCCAAAATATATAAGCTTTTGATTACATTTTCTAGTGAATGTTTTCACAACTGTTATTCTTGATGTGTTCTAACCCTCAAAACTTCATCTTATCTGTAATTGGTCTATACATAAAGATTGGAATTTTTGAGTTGTTCTATTTTGAAGGTTACTACTTGTTCCAGCTCCGTTTTTTCAACGTCCAGATCTTTCTCCTTGACCCTGTCAAACAACCTCTGTTTTCTGCTAAAGTCATCTGTTTATGGGATCTCTATTTTACATTGTTATGGTTTGTGTGTATTTATCCCCACAAAGCTTCATGTAGTCATTGAGGTACAGTTCTACAGTTTGTGATTAATTCAGGATTCAAGGCTGGGATTATGGATCTGAGTACTAGTGGGATTATGGGTGTGAATGCTACACTCAACCTGGGGTGGATAGCCTGAATGTAATATAAGTGAGACAGAGAGAAGACTTTCTCTCTGTTGCCATTGTTGCTGTTACACGTCTGTTTTGCTCTTGCTGTTTTCGGCCTCCATGAAGTGCTGCCTTCTACCATGTGCCCGTCTGCACTGGAGCCAGCTGAGTATGGATTGTGAACTCCAGTAACTGTGAACTAAAGAAACTTGTCCTTCCTTCATATTAAATGTTGTATATTTGTCCCAGCAACAAGAGAAGAGTAACCAAGATAGAATTTGGTACCAGAGAAGTAGGGTCATTGCTGTGATTAAACTTGACCACGTGGGTTATAAACTTTTTGGAATGTTTATGGGAAGAGATAAGAAAGGTTTGGAAATGTTACCTACAAGAGAAGTGCTGAAACAGCTTTGGCTGTTCTGTATGGGATGTTCTGTTCAGAGCTCAAAAGACAAGAAGGCGAATAGAAATCCTGCCTATAAGACCAGGCTAGCGAGGTTTCTTCTGGGAATGAGGACTGCATTCTTGGAGTGGAGTTTTTAGATTCCAGACAATGTGTGTTTTGGCTTGGCAGGAAGTTTGTCTGAATTTTGCTTGTGTCCAGAGACTTTGCCTGAAACTGAGTTTAAGCATGGTTCACTCATTAGACTTTCAAAAGATATTTCAAAGCAGCCATAGATTGAGGCAGTAGCATGGATGTTGTTGGGGACTTTAAGCCAGATTTGTGTTGAGAAATCAGAGCAAAGAACCCAGCAAGATGATTTAAAATGTCATGAGTTTACCAGAAAGGAAGCTCCAATAAAGCTATGGAATGCAAAGACAGAGCTGAGAGGATCCCTATTGCTGGAAAAGAACAAGAGAATGGACAGGATGGCCTAAGGGCATCACAGGGAGGCATCAAGTCTCTTCCTGTTGCAGCATCAAAATTGCAAAGGTCAGGAACTTTGCACTGGGGAAAAATCTGCAGAGCCCCATGTTCCAGAATGGTGATAGCAACCACACCAGGTTCCAGAATGGTACCAGCATGGAGAATTAATTCCTTGGAATCAGGGTCAGTGTGCTCAGTGATCCAGGCACTCAACCACTATAGCTAAGAGAAAAGAAAGCCTGGCTACTGCTCCAGGTGGCGGCAGACCTTGGCATCATTCATGTGTTGCTGATTTTCAGAGAAGGCAGAATGCAAGAGTTCTGAAGTTAAGAAGGCTTCCACCTTGATTTTGGAAGTCCTTGGAGGCCAGGTGGTGTGTCCCTGAGAGGGAAGAGCATGAAACCAAGAATGAGAAGCTTAACGTGCAGTAGAAACCCCAGAAGTTTGAAAAAGTCAGAAATGGGGATCGTCTAAGATAAGCTGTGAGAACAAAGCAGGCCTGATAGAGAAGCCATGTGAGCTATGACTAAAAGTGCTGTAGGAGTAGAGCCATGTCAGGTTATTGGACATCCCAACTTGTTACAGATTGTTTGGGATGTTCCATATGGCATTGTGGGATTTAATGTTCATCCTGCTGGATTTTTGACTTGTGTTGGTCCCACTACTTTGTATTCCTCTACTGTTTGCAACTTTTGGAAGAGTAATGTTTATCTTGTGCCAATGAATATTGGAAGTGTTTAACTTGTCATTTGTACAGGGCCTCACAGCTAAGAGTTTGCCTTAGATCTTGGAGGAGACTTTGGACTTGGGTTTTTCAGCAATGCTGAAATTGTTGGGACTTTGGCACCTCTTAGAGATGGACTAAAATGTCTTTTGCATGAATAGGTGTGCATGAATCTTTGGGATTTCAGGGGCTGAATGCTATGATTTGTTTGTATTTGTCCCATCACAGCCTCATGCAGTCATTGAGGTGCAGTTCTACAGTTTGTGATTAGCTCATGATCCAAGGCTGAGATTATGTGTCTGAGTACAGCTGGGATTATGGGTATGACTGCTACTCCCAGCCCAGGGCAGATAGCCTGAATGTAACATAAGAGAGACAGAGAGACAGACTTGCTCTCTGTTGCCACTGTTGCTGCTACTCCTCCCTTTTGCTCTTGCTGTTTTCCATCTCCATGAAGTGCTGCCCTCTGCCATGTGGCCCTCTGCCATGTGCCGCTCTGCCTTGGAGCCAGCTGGGTATGGAATGAAACCTCCCATAACTGTGAGCTAAATAAAGCTTTCCCGCCTTCATTTTGAGTGTTGGGTATTTGTCCCAGCAGTGAGATAAGAGTAACGGAGAAAGACACCATCGACTATTCCTGAGTCAGTAAATCCCTGAAAACATCCGCATCACTTCAGAACATACCCCGGTATCAGAAGGGCCACCTCTTCACATGGACACTTAATCCTGATAAGTCAACTTCACTGGATTCAGTAAAGCCTAGCAGATTAGTAGAGCACACTTCTGGGTGTGTCTGTGTGGGTCATGGCTTTGGGCATTTTCTGAGGTCCCTCAGCTCACCCACTATAACACAATTTTCTTGTTCCACATTCTAGCTTTGCTCTATCACATTGCTATTGTATGGATTTTTCTTTCTTGGAAACAGATGGCTATGGACTGAAGCTCTTGAAACCATGAGCTAACTTTTGTCCTGTAAATTGTGTGTGTTGGTAATGTGTGTCACCCATGGGAAAGCTAGTTACTACACAGCTTTTAGGGTTTTAGAACAGTTAGCTTATTATAGTAAATATCTTACAGTTTTGAGCAGGATCTTAATCAGTCCCACCAGTGAGTCAACTTTAAATTACTGAAAACTAAATTATGTTTAAAAATTTTTATATCTGAAAAATATATTTTAACTTTTTCTAGTAGAGATCTTTAAAAAGATCTTAAAGACCATCCTATACCTTAACAAGTAAAATGGTATAACAAGAAAAATATTTCACTGAAGTTGTAAGTTTACTGCTTAAGTTAAATATTGGCTACACCAAATTCATGAAAATCTACATTACAGGTAGGTAGTCACAAATAATAAACATAAGTATACTGTACTAATTTTACTAGAATATTTTTTACATTATAAGCATAAGTAAAATCATTTATTTTGAAACATACATAACTCCTTGTATCCTGCAAAATTAAAAAATACTGATGCATTAACTTATTAATATCAGTATATTTGTTACAGCACTCAGTTATTAATAATTTACATACTATGTATCTCACATTTATCAAGTATATAATAAAAATAGCATTTTCACCTTGAAGTTTTGCTTAAAATTCTCCCTTAAAGTATATTTTTACCTAAGTTCATCTTTTTTTGAAGTAATTCTAGTGGAATATCATCTAACTAAGTAAAAGTAAAGTTTGCTGGTGAACTATTTGTATTTACATTTCACAGAGAAAATTGTATCTATGTGCCTCTGTGTGTACATTTATATATATGAAGAAAAGCAAAATCCATGTAAAGAAAAGATATAATGGTGATGGAAACCAATTCAATGTTGAATAATAAGATCCTATTTGAAATAAAGTTACTCTACATGAAAAGAGGAAATGGATTTGAAAATGTATGAGCATATACTTATGTTTGTTACATTATTATTAAGGCTTTATGAGTTTGATGAAAACTACATAAGATTATTATAAATGTCAGTTTCAAGACTGTCTGGAAAAATTATCAGCTGACAAAGCACAATTATGACCTAGGAATGACACTGCCACAAGTGTCATTACAAATAAGATCATTTGTCATTACAAATTTGTCTTACAAATAAGATCAGCCCCTGCCTGTCATGTGCAACTTGCCAGGGCATCAGATTCCTTTTATGTGCATAGAATAGCTGGGAAAGTAATTGGATCTACTTGTAGTAAAAGCAAGTTCAGCATTTTGAATATTTTTTTTTCCTGAATGATGCACATTTTATCTCTACTCAGCTGAGACAAATGAAAAATAAATTAAAAAATGAAAAATAAAACAAAGGTTTAAGCCCAGATTCATCAGTGAACTGAGGTGAACAACCCAGATCCTTTCTCCTCTATTTTCTATTTCAAAATTCAAATAATAGCAAGTAGAAATGTTACCAAACTATGCAAAACAGAAAAATGTACTCCCTATGAAGCTAAATTTTTCATAGACAAATGCAATGTTTTAGATGGATTTTTTTTTTTTACTTAAAAACAATGATTTGGGGGAAATCTTGAATCACCACATGTGTTTAAAGACACTATTCCTAGAGGATTCCTCTTGAGATTATTTTTAAATTGATTTGTTATTGAGATTGTCATTGTATTTTTTGAAGCTGCCAATACATTCCTCCTGTGTAGCAAAATGT
>NDGM011060945.1:1827-13179 GCA_002564305.1 Octomys mimax
TTGCGGAACCGGGGATTGAACTCAGACTCTTGTGCTTGCCATGGAAGCACTTATTGCACTGAGCCATCTCCCCAGCTGTTCTAAATACTTTCAAAGGCATTTTTTTCCCTAAGTTCTCCTTCTGGCTTTGTTATGTTGCTGGATCTCATTAACTCCATCTTATAGCTGCAGAAACTGAGATCCAGAAAGATGAAGAGCAGTCAAGACTTCATGGCCCAGGGCAAGGCCAGAACCTGGCTGAGTCTGTCTACGTCTCCAGCGTGTACCTTTTAGTAGCTCCTGGCACACTCAACCTGAGGCAGCCTTGCTTGCTTTCCTGAAAACCATCCTGGCCTATTTTATAAGCCACATGTGTCCTCTGACAATCCAATTAAGGCCTGTGGAATGGAAAGGGGGCTGTCATGTTATGTGCTGACAGCCTAGCTAAAAGCCCCTTCCTATGATCCTCCCGGAACTCAGGACCGGGGCTTCACGGCTTCATCTTAGATGATGTGGGAAGCATAGGTCTGAGAAGGGCGTCAGAAGATGGCAGACCCTATGGAAGAGGGGCTTTTGGAGCTGGTTCCCTTCCCCCAGCTCAGACAAAGGCTCCCACTCTCTCTGTACAAGGGCTGCTGATTTATGCACAGGGCCAAGGAGAGGCCTCCCCAAACCCAGCCGACTCAGCCGTGAGTTATTCTGGCTAATGCGCAGCCATCTGGCTGTGGGCCCTTTTCTGCCTCCAGGATTGATGGCACAGCATTAATTTTCCTCGAGGTAATCACCACCCCAGCTCAGGCCACTTCTTCCTCAGAAGCATCTTCAGGGGCGCAGACCGAGGGCAGGCTTTTCAAGCGAATGGAAGGGGCACCAGGTGAAACGCGCATGATTTACTGCATACTCTGACATATTGATTGACCTTTAGAGTTTGAAATTGTCTGCCTCCACTATGGAGATGACTCATAGAGCTGGGTGAGTTCAGAAGAGTAATGCTGGGCCCTGGAATCAAGTCATGATCTCATTCTAACTTCCTCATGAATAGAGAGGCTAACCCAAATTGGAGCGTGCTAGTGATGTCTGTCAAAACGGCAAGCTTTCTTTTTTCATAGTGCTGGGATTGAAATCCAGGGCCATACTCCTGGCTCCTGAATAGCCCTGAAGTTGGGTCAGGAAGAATGGTCTGTTTCCTGAAAATAAGATCAATGTCCTTCAGGGGCTCAGTTTCTAACCCCTCATTCTCCATTCATTCATGTCTGGCAAACCTTCAGAGTACCTACAACAGTGATGGGGAGCCTTTTAGAGCTTTTGATAACAAACTGCCCACTGCAGCATACGTGCCACAGTTTGACCACTGTTGATCAGGAATTCAACTGTGGATAAGAGTCAGGGTTTCAGCCCTCATGGCTCCTGGTATCTGTGTGAATCAAAGAACCACACAAACCAGAAAATTATACATAGTAGGAAGTGCTGCAAATTAGATCTGGTCATCAGAAAAGGTTTTGCTAGGAAGTGATCTGTCTGTAGAAAGCTGGAGGATGTCAGGGAGTTGTCCAAGTAAAGGGGGACCACTGGTGGGGAGAGAGTGTCTTGCAGAGGGAACAGCTATACTGGAGCTTAGGAGTAGAACACAACATATGGGCGTTCAGGGAACCAGAAGCAGTGCTGTAGTGGGTCTCAGGGTGCTCTGTGGGGCTGGAGAAAGGGTTGAAGGTTGGGTCCTACTAGGCCCTGAAGGGCTTGAGCCTGGGACCCTGCTGACAGAACTAGTAAGGGTTGGGAGCTGCTAGTAGAGGAAAGGGTGTGTGCCCCAGACCCTATTTCTTTGAGAAAAGGGTTCTGTTCTCCATCTGGGCATAGTGGACACAGACCACAGAGGTCAGACCCATCTTTCTCCCTTCCAAGCAGATATGTAAAGCCTACATGAAAGGTACGGCCTCCTCTGTCTTCCTCTAATAGGAAGCTAGAGTAGGAGCAGGCAGGAAGGAGAGGGTGGCCCAGCTCAGGACTGGACTGGGACTCAGGGCTGGGGCAGTATGGTGATTCTGGTACCCTGGTCCCACCTCTATCCTACACGACTGCTGGCAGGGAATTGGATGTTATTCCAGGATAGAAATTGACTAGGGACTCTTGGACAGAATGAAAGGCAGTGGGACTTGGAGAATAAAACCCTCCCTGGGGCCTCTAATGGACCTGGGGTCAGCTCAGATGCTAGCTAGGTCCCTCCTTTCCTAGGGTCTTATACACATGAATCCTCCAGATTGTGCCTGGCACAAAGCCAACAGCTTAGGCAGTTTGGGTATATAGGACCTTTCAGAGTCGTTGGCTGGGCTTCCTGGGGGGTCCTTATATTGTAAGGCTAGGCCTTGAGGATAACTCTAAAGATCTGCTGGAGGAACAGCTACAGACTGGAAGGCAACTCCCAGTTTCTCCCTAACTCTTACTTTTCTCCCAGTCAGCTCTCCACCCCTCACAACTTCCAATGCTAAATATACTCTCACACCCCCACACAATGAAAACCAAAGCCAGAATATAGATTCACCAAATATGGAAGTCTTAAAACTTGACACCCAGGGTGGGAGGGCCCTGGACCTGGCTGTGAGTCTGGCCTTCAGAAGAAAGTGTTCCTTCCATTTCAAAAGGAAGCAAAGACTAAAGAGAGGCACATCTACTGTCCCTGATGCCTCTTGGACCACTTTACATACCATTCATACCCAGTTCACCAGCAAACCATCTAGGGTTTGAGCCTCTCTGGTCTCACTCTTAATCCCTACATTTTTTTGAACCCCCAACTTTTGTTTTTTTAGATCAACCCAGAGCCTTGTGCCTTATGTATGCGAAGTACATGTACCACTGAGCCACATTTGAGCCCCTTTAATCATGAAGTTTTAACCTGAATAGATTCCCATCTTGATGTTATCCTATATTGCACAGGGAATAGAGATAAGGGGGGCACTAGTTTTCAAGAGAAACACTTTCTTCACAGAAGAGGAAGTGAAAGTCTGGCCCTGGATCTCCTGTCACAGGCAGCTTCAGAGGAAAATGGAACTACTCTCCGGGCCCATGGCTCCATCTGCAAAGCTGAATAATGGTTACCAGGCAGATTTGGGTTTCCATAAGCAAGTTACTGTGATTTTCCCATGTGTTCACATTGTCTTAGTTACTTTTTTCATTGGTGAGACATCATACCCAACACCCAAAGTTAATGGAGGAAAGGTTTATTTGGCTCACAGTTTGTAAAGGTTTTAGTTCATATTCAGCTGGCCCCAAGGCAGGGTGGCATAGCAGACAGGACTTACAGAGGAGAAATACTTCATGGCTGTCAGAAGGTAGCAGAGCAAGCAAGAGACAACCACAGCTCTTTCTACCTCTTTCATCTTATCCAGGCTACTTAGGGCAGGTAGCACTGACACCCTTAGTCCTAGTTCCCTTGATCCTAGCACTGCACAGGGAATCAATCTCAGCCTCACATACTAGGCCCACCCATCCCTGAAAAAGCCCCCAGATGACATGAGGCTTTGGGAGTCACTTAGCTACAAGCTATAACACACACACACACACACACACACACACACACACAAACACACACACACGTGCACATGCACACATATCACAGTTTCTAAGGTGAGTTGTTTTTAATAAAAATCATCAGATTCAAGTTGGGAGCATTTACAGAACTGCAGTTTGTGAACATACACTGTGGCCTGACTTGTGAATTCTTTTTCCATCATGGGCAACAACATTCTCATTTCTGTAACAACAACAACAAAACTCAAAACATACCACCACATTTTATTTCATTTTAAACTCTGACTACTTTAATCAAGGACCAACATTATGCAGTACACAGTTTAATGATGGATATTTTCTAATCCTTTCCTGGAGAAAGGTCCCTTTCAAAACCAGAGTCTGAATAGAATTCTTCATGGCCCCAAATAGCTGGCAAGGAACCCCTTCCACTCTCTGGCTTAGACTTCTGTCTTGGATCAAAGCGGGCAGGAAGAAATACAAAAGGCTCTGTGGGTTCAGGACTTGAAGTGTGTGCTTTGTGAGCATATGTAGGGTGTCTAAGACTGCAGAATAGGGTGGTCAGATGGCCATGGAGGATGCTTTTTGAGCTGTTCAGGCAGAAAGGAAAAGAGTTTGGGGAAGAGTAAGCTCAACTTTCTGGTAGTCCCAGCCATAGGAAGCACCTTCATAGCAGGACATGGGCAGGATGAAGAAGACTGGCAAGAAAGGCAGGACGGGCTGAGGCCTAGGACTGGAGGAGGCACCTTGGGGAATGCCAGTGGGGAACCATCAAGGCCATTGTAAGGATAGTGGGGAGGCAATGTAGGGACTGAGACACTTTTTTTTTTTTTGTTCCCAACTTTTTATGCAAGAACTCATAAAAAATATTCCAGGCAAAGGAGCTTTAATCCTCATCTTCCTCCTCTTTGTCCTGGTTAATCTGGAAGTAATGTAATTCGTAATTCTTTTTGCTGCTAGCAACTATGTGCAACGAGTCATACAAATTACTGTTCTTCAAATTTTTTTGTGAGATATTTCAAATATCTTTTGGAAAAAGGCACCTTGGAAGTCACGATGATCTTGTTCTTGCTCCTTTCGATGGTGACCGCCCCTCCACTGAGATTCCCGGTTTTGCTGAATCAAGGTGAACGGCAAAGCTTATAGACATTTAATCTGAAGCACCAAAGTGGGTTCCTAAGTCCGGATGAAAGGCTCTTGCTGTTTATGAGGCTCAGGGGCCCCGGGCACAACTTAGCACTGCACAGGAACTGAAAGGTCAGAGAGATCCGTCATGATCATGGTGGGAGGCAGGGCCCAAGAGCATCCAAGTGCTAACTGTCCCTTGTATGTTTGCCACTGGTTTGTTGGGCCTCTTCAACTGCAGTGTATTATACAAAGCCCCTGCCCATTGCTCCATCCCCATCTGCTGCCAGTTTCCCCCCTCCAGGTGGATAGAAGAATGGCTTTCAAAGATGTCAACGCTCTAATTCCTGGAACCCATGAATACGTCACCTTCATAAGGGCTGTCACACATGATTAAATTCTGGGGGGTTATCTGGATGGGTCCAATCTACTTGTATGGAATTCTTAAGAGTAGAAGAGCAAAGGTGAAGAGGAGTCAGAGTGATGCAGGATGAAGGCCTCAGTACACCACTGCTGACCTTGAAGACAAAGGAAGAGGCCACGAGCCAAAGAATGCATGCCTTCTAGAATGTGCCCAAGTCAGGAGACCAGATTCTTGCCTTGAGCTTTCAGAAAGGAGCAACACTTTGATTTTAGCCCAGGAAGATCCCTTCTTCTGAGCCTCAAGACTATAAAATACATGTGTCACTTTAAGTCTCTACATTTGTATACACTTATTAGAGCGGCTATAGAAAACTAACATATCATAGACTGTCCTAGACAAACATGAGCTAATGGCCAGGTTTACCAGCCTGTCTACCTGGTAAACAATCACTTAGAACACACATGAGTCAGTAGCTTGGGCTCTCAGAAGCAATTCTCATACCTGTCCCAGGAAGGGTCCGACTGCTCTGTTCTTCCTTCTATGTCCCTCATTTTACATCAAGGTACCATCTATTGAAGGACCACACTCCTGCTGCCTGAAGGGAGGAGGGCTGAGTCTTATCCTTTTTTGTATGTCTGGTACCTGGCAGTGCCCATCATGCAGCTAGTGATTCTTGAGCAGTGCATTAGTGAGTGAACGGATGACAAAGCCAAGCCTGGATAAAGCCCAAGGTACAAGCGCTGTGGTCTGAGTCCTACATTTGTGTCCTGGCTTCCATCTACTTCCTGGCAGGGCATGACACTGAATAATAAATTTCTCTTTGCTTCAGTATCCTCAAAGGAGATAATAATAGGAGCTACTTTGTCAGGTTAAATTGCTCACAGTCCTATCCCGAGGGAACAGGTCACTAGGTGGTAACTATGATCATTTGTATGTCACACAGCAGCAAGGACTGAGTTTGGAGTCCTAGAACCTTCCTCACTTTGCCTAGGATAGAAAGAGGAGCAGCTGAAGCCAGGGGGCCTGAGAGGTCTCAGGAAGTGGCAACAAGCATTAATTACAGAAAGCTAGCCTGGGACTTTGTGCTACACACAGCTTGGGACTCACATTTCTACCACCAGGGAACATAGGAGGTGAGGCAGCAAAAAAGGGGAAGGGCCTGACAAGAGAAAAAACTGTACATTTTCAAAATCAAATTTGCTACAGTGAAGAATGCAAACCAGAACTGGGAGAAAGACAAGTTTTATGAGAAACCAGTTGAAGGCTAAAGGTTAACAGGAGTCATTTAAATGACATGCATATTTCCTGGCTTTTAGACATCTCTGGAAAACCCCAATTACATTTAGAAAAATGCAAAGCATATTATAAAATTCAAAGGGCTTGGTATGGGCAATGCAATAAGATGAATGCAAGAGATAACCTGGACACGCCAAGCTAAAAACCCAGGAAGCTGGGTGGGGTTTTTCTGCATGAACAAGGTGGCAGGCAGAGGAAAGGTCTATCTCACCTTGAACCTGGTATTAAAAAACCGTGGGCCAAAGAGTAGAGTAGCAGGGATGAGAACTTATAGCTCCCCTCCCCAGACATGGTGTTGGGAACTATGCCCAGAGCACGACACATGGTCAGCAAATACTCGGCCAGAGCTACTTCCCTAGCCCTTTGAATTTTTAAATTTTGAAACAAAGTCTTACTATTCTGGTCCAAGCTGGTCCTGAACTTGTGATCCTCTTGCCTCAGCCTTCCAAGTAGCTAGGCTTATAGGCCTGTGCCACCTACCCAGAGAACTTGTAGTTGTTTTTTTTTTTTTTTTTAATATAAGCAAATGACTTTGAAAAGCTGTGAGGGCTAGAGAGTCCAGTTCAGCCCTGCCAACTTCTGAGCCTCCCCAATCAGGCTGTTTGATTCCATCAAGCTGACAGTTCACGTTCAAGACATTTTATGGCCCTGACTGAAATGGAACAGACTATCTTCAGAATTGGTGGTGGTGGTTCAGGACAACTAGAAGAATCAGAGATGAGGTGGGGTTTCCATGCTGCAGTAAGTTGTGAGCTCTGCAAGGAAAGGAACCTCCCACCCAGCCCTGCTCAAGTGATTATCACAAGACTGGCCACAGACAGCCTGAGCACTTCTGTGGTGCGACTGCAGGGCACAGCACAATCAGTACTGCCTGAGCACATATGTAAGGGGCAGCAGAATGCAGAGCTAGGAAAGGGGTGTCCAAGAAGTCCAACCTATCTCCCAGACAAAGTGCCCAATGCTGACAGGCTGAGTGATTTATTCTTGTCTCAGGTAGAAGCACACTGTGTGTATCTCTAATTTATATAGCTTCAAATTCAACTAATTTACCCAGGGCAGGGGAGGGGAAGAAATGAAGTTTGACTGCCATGGTTGACTGCCACAGGCCTCTTTTGCTGTCATGCTACTGAAAGAACTCCAGGGGTGGCTGAACCTGGGCCTCTCCTGCCTTTCCTGAGCACCCATTGTGCCCAGCATGACTCTCCCAGACAAAAAACTCTTCACTGCACAATGTGATCAGCCTCTCCTGTGCTTGAAGACAGGACTACTGCAGCCCCACATGGAAGATGTGCCTTGTGACCTTGCAGGGGAATGTCACTCTCAAGAAAGTGACCTGGACAGTATTTGGTTTCTACTTTAGGGCCTTAGAGGCCAACTTTAGGATCTGGAGATGTGATTGCTGCATCCTGCCCAGGGCTGGCCTGATGATGGCTGGCTTAGTAGGATATGGGCAAGGAGAGCTTCCAGAGGAAACTGGACTTCACAGATGGCAACGAAGACTGAGTGTTGAGTTCCAGAGCCTTCCTCACTCTGCCTAACCCCATGGTTCTCAGCAATGGCTGCACAATGGAATCCTGCAGGGAGCACACAGATGCCAGCATCCCACCCCAGCAGGAGTGACTCAAAACCTTCTGGACAAACTTTTTGCAGCTCCTTAAGGTGACACTAAGGGCTATCTTAGGTTGAGGATCACTGCAGCTCCCTCTGACTCAAAAACTACTGGCTCCTTCTGCTCATACTTGGTCTGCCTGAGAGGTCAGGGGCACAGTAGATACCTGGAAGCAAATACTATTCTCAGGCAGGTCAGAGTGCAAATGACAGTTTAAGATTCTAACTGTCCCAATTTCAGTATACTGCACATTTCTTAAATGCTTAGCAGAATGAGGCACAGTTGATATTCATTTAAAAAATCAGCCCGGACTACCCACTGCACCATGCATTAGGCAGGTCACCAGAATCTGGAGAGCCTCACATGAGAGTAGTTCTGTTTAAAGTGGGGCATTTGCCCTGTTTTTTGTTTTTATTTAAGACAGAGATGCTAATGGCCATTCTCTGTTATCCCAGGGACTTCCTACATCTTAACTTGGCCTATATTTAGGATTCTAGGTAACACTTTCAAACATTCTGCTTAACCCAAATAGAGCTTGTCTCTGTAAGGGTGGGAAGAGGTTGCTGGTCTGTTGTCTCAGTTCTGTGCTTTCCAGGGGTCCAGGTGGCATGAGGTTGGGTTCATTGGTGAGCTGGGTGCTGGGGAAAGTAGCAGATGGCTTCCTGGCTAGGACAGGTGAGGCACAGGGATGTGGCCCTGCCCTGACTTAGACTTTCATGCTATCTGTCAGGGCCAGAAGCCAACCTGCCCTTGTGGAGACCTGAGGAATCTCCAGATCCTGCATCATCCCTAAGCAGCTGGCTAGTGGAGGTGAGTGTGTGGGAGGGAAAGTGGCGGCTTCAGGGTAAGGAGTCCTATGTGGGCAGAGCCCCAAACAGCCTCATCGAGTGGGCAACAGTGAGACATGTCTTGAAACTCATTCTGGCTCCCTCAGCCTGACTCCCCTGTGAACTACTTCCTATGGCAGTGTTCACTGAGCTCCCCTCCTTTCTCAGCCAGAGGTTGTCAATGAGTCTGGTAATCTCCAGAATTCTGTATGACTGGGGGAGTACAGTGAGGGACAGACGGAGAGGACATACATTCCACAGAGCCTGTAGGTGACAGTGGACTCTGGAGTTGATCTGAGATGGGAAGCCAGTGGAAGGTTCTGATGCCCGCTTTGGTGGAGGAAGGGCAGTGGAGGAAGCTGCTCCTAGCCAAAGAGCTCTTTCTTGCACTGGGGTGAAGGAGCTAAAGGCAGCAAGAAGGGGGAAATTCTTCATCTGTGATGGTTGGACTGGTAGGACTTGATGAAAGCTTAGTTGCAGGAATGAGAGTGAAGAAAAACAGAATTACCACTCACTGATGGGGTAGAGACGTGGTGGAAAGGACACCCAAAGTTAGCTTTCTAGCCTGAAAGGTGCTTTGGGTCCATCTTCACAGACTGAGCCCTGTAAAGTCAGGCCTGGACTGTACCCTCCCCGCCCACAGGCAACATCACATCCTCCAGACAGCCTGAGGAAGCACAGCTTGGAGTCTGAGGCTGGGGTGGCCAAAAACACAGAAGTGGCAGTGCCTGAGGGTGCCAGGGCTGAAATTCAGTGTGAGAGAGACGCCATCCCAGCTCCTGGAAGCCCTGTGGGGTAGCTCCTTTCAGAACCCATCCACTTCCCAAGGATTATGATGGAGCTCAGCAGATGCTACTTTTGGGGAACATCTAAGCTCCTAGGCCCCCTCCTATTTGAGAAATCAAAACTATGATCCCATTTTCAAATGTGTGGGAAGGATTGGGCTTTGGAAAAAACATTCAAATTATACAGTATCCCCAGCAAAAACAACTTAAATAGGCAAAGAAAAGCTCAAGTCCCTTATATCCTAATACCTCATTTCCCCTATATATGGAATGAAATCTAGAAATCCTGCTTTATAGAGGGGGAAGAATAATTTTGTCTTGTTCTTAACTGTCCTAGACCCACTTGAGCATGAAGCCAGCAGCAGAGGGCACAGTCATGAGGTGACCTTGTGATCTCAGCAGGGCATGTCTCTCTAATGTAGCTCAATTATGATTGTAAGTTTATAAAACAGGGAAAGATTACAGGAATATACATTAAACCACATCAATGAGTGCTACTGAGAAAAAAAAAATAGGCCCAGCAGACAGGTACCAATCAAATAATCAATACGCAGGAAACAGCTACATCACCCTGCTTTAAAAGAACCAAATAATGCTGCAATTGGATTTACTTAAAAATTTTCCACTTGAACAAAACTGACAGCTGTATTATAATCACATTTCCAGTCAGTTTATAAGATACAAATTTCATTTCTCCATATTTCTACTTCATTTCTGAAAAGTGGCCAGCAACATTATTCATCAAGCACACAGAGAAGTCTAATTCATAGAGAGGGGGAAACGTCGTTAATTCCCTGTTTTCCATTTCCTTAGAGACCAGCAGTTTAATTCAAATGTGACTTTTTCTGATTCATCCAGTTCAGAGCTCTGGTTTCAAAATGGAATAATGAAGGGAGAGGGGTTGGGGGTGGGGAAAGGATGTGGGGTAGCTCAGCTCTCGAAACTGAGGCAATCCACTTTAGAAAATGCCAAGGTGGATATTTCACTGTGATGTTGGTGGGGCGTGTCTGCAATGGGAATCTAACTATTCAAATGTATGTTACGAGGAACAAACATTGTTCTTACTCCCAACCCAAATACCCTGAACTACTGAAGATGAGGTTGAGAACTGCTAAGTCTTTAAGTGTTTATAAATAAAGCTGCTGATAACGTTTGGGTTAGTTCAATCTAACCAGCCTTTTTTTGGAGTGCCTACCATGTACCAGGCACTGTGCCAGGCATCAGGGAGACACAAAGTTTGAGGTGTCCACAGGGGCAGGCAGAGGAAGAGGGTCAGGAATAGGGCTGGGAGAGCAATCTAGACAGAGGCGACAGTGGCAGGCAAACTGTCTTCTGGGCCCAGTGCACAGGATGCTGGCCAAGTGGGTGCAAATGCACTAGATAGGTAGAAGATGAGCACCGAAGCTGGCTGGTGACGGAGACATCACACAGAAGCCGCTGGGTGGGGGATGGGGAAGAAGTCTTGGACTGAGGAGGGACGGGATTACTGAGGCCTGATGGCTGCTAAGGCCCAGATGGTAGGACTGGAGGGGGTCAGAGTGAATCCAGTTTCGAAGGTTGGATGGTGAGCAGGTGAGGATGCCCAGCAGAGAGTGTCACCAACCATCACCGTGTGTGGAGCCTCAGCATGGCTGTGCTCCTTCAAAAGAAAAGGCTCAAGCAGGGAATATAGACCAAAGAGCCACCAAACCACACTTGCTGGGAGATCTGACTCCTGGAACCCCATGGACTTGCCTCTCTGGTTTCACACTGACAACAGCAACTCACTTCAGCATTAGCACTGACAAATCACTTGTTCAGCATCCCTGCCTGGATTGTTTGGTTTTTTTTTTTTTTTTTTGG
>NDGM011060959.1:0-24121 GCA_002564305.1 Octomys mimax
ATATGAATTTTCCTGAACTCTATATTTTTTCTAAGTCCAACTCTGCTTTGTTTCATCTTGACCTAAACATCTTCAGAATGACTGAATGCAAAGAATATTAAACATGTGTTCTCACTTTTCATTTGAGCCCAGGAATGATCTGATATTATGAAATATTTTACTTCGAGAAATCAGACCAATAGAAGGGACACGTTAAAAAGTTGAATCTCCAGAGAGCAAGCCATTGGACTGAGGTAACTACCCTTCCTGAATACCTCACCTAGGAATGAGAATGAATCAGGGCTCAAGGTGGAGGGGGGCTGAAGCACCAAGATGCAAATTCAATAGTCCTGAGATGATTTCATCTCTTAAGGATGGAAATCATCAGAAGGTACTGAGGAAAGAAATGAAATTGAAGAATAGGTTTTGAAGATCTATAGAAAAATGTAATTGAGTAGAATACTGCCATGCACTTTGGAAGCTTACCAAAACACTTGGTAGGTTCCTGGCACTGCCTTCTGAACTTGCCACATCTACTTTGACTTTTGTCTTCCTGTCTTTGGGAACACAACTTTTAAGCTAGTATTAAGGTATGAAGGAGGCAGTGGAAAAATCTGCAGTAAACATTAATTTATAATTTAGGAAGGATCCATGAATTATGCAAAATGGTTCTGTTATTTTCAAACCAAATATGGTGAGTGACAAGAGAAAGATTCTCTGTGGTTTATATGAGGACCACAAAAGAGAATCACTTAGGACAGCTGACAGAGATGGACACAGACTGTGATCTCTAGCTTTTGCCACTTGTATTCCAGTCTGTCCACCCTCTCCTTTGAGGGAAGCAATGCAGGAGTGAGCATATAGCTGGTTGATTTGTGATTGCATAAGTTTGTAAAAGCTGTGAGTATTTAGTGAAAACAGTATTAGAGAGCTCCTTTCCTTCCCATACTAAAGGCACATATCTTTCTTGTCTTACGGTACCAAGTGGAGGTTTTGGCTGTCATTTTCTAGGAGGAAATCCAGGGAGAAGGAGAAAAACCTTCCTCAGTTGCATTTGAGACAAAAGTTCACTGAAAGAGAAAAGAAAGGCTCTGACAGATTCTGACCACCTCAGAGCTTCCAACCATTTATATTTAGAAATATGAGTTGTGTAATCATCCCTGAATGTCCAGCAAGCTCGGTTGCTGCTCTTTTTGTCTTGCACTGAGAGCCTATAACCTCTAGTCTCCCTGGCTGGGTATAGACAGATTCCTTGAATGTTACCCGAAAAGGAGGAAAGAAGCACAAAAAGTCGAGAGCCCAGAAGAATGTGAGGCTTAAAGGGAGATGTTATTCAGCTTAAGAGCAATACTTTACCTTGCAAGACCAGTACATCTCCCAGTCTGTAGTCCACTTTTCTACCTCTGACACTGGAATCATACTCTGTCATGTGTCCCATTCTAGATGAACACTTCTTCAAGACATCTGTGGTCTGCTCTTCATTCTAGACACCTATGTTCAACCCTAATTCTGTCTGCTAATTTGTTAATTCATTCTGGTGGTGGCAGGAACATCATGAATCCTTTGATCTTTTTTTATGTATTTTTTAAGGAAGGGTTTATAGGGTGTTCAGGGTCTCACTACCAGACCAGACTCATAGTAATTCTATTTACAACCTCCCAAGAGGTGGGATTACAGGTGTGCACCACCATGCCCAGTCTCAATTGCCATTTTAGCATGTCCTGGGAACAGATCTGGCATGGCAAGCCCAGGGATTAAACCCAAGAGTAAGAAGGTTTCAGTTGGACTCCACTGGAAATTGTAGGAGATTCCATGTATGTCATACTCTGCCAGTAAATTTGTCTGCGTTTTGCCCTTGTCTTGAAAGTGTTCTGAAGACAGAGATTAAGGATGGAAGCCTAATTAATATGGAAGAGAAAAATGGAGATAGCCTATTAGCCAGTCTGTGGCATGGATAGTACTGGATGCTTTTAGCTAGAATTATAGTGAGAACTGGGAAGAAAGACAGAGCAGAAAAATTTGGAAAACTTAAATTCTGTTTCAGAAAGGTGTAAACTTGGAGCCACGAGATGTAGCTGCTAAAGAGATTAACAAAAAAGATAAAAAATGATTACAAAAATTAGTATTACTAATCTTAGTACATGTTTATGGCATATAATATTTACATTCACTGAGATTATTAAATTCTTGAACATGGATTATTCTTACTCTACCTATTTCCTCTTCTGCTTCCTTTTAGCCCTTGCCTTTGGTCTATTGAACTCCTTCACATTTGCAGGAAATCCACCTCCCCATGTCCTCTATTTATCCTTTATTATTCTTTTTGGTTGCTCTCTGCCTTGCTAATATATACTAATAAGTTTTTTAAATAATAATATAAATATACCTTGTACAGGGGCAAGAAGGAGGATGCCTTGAGGACATCTCACGAATCTGTAAGACTCAAGTGGCAGGCTCAAGAGTGCATGTGTCAAACTTACACTTGACAAGACAGTCCCTGAGACGATGAGAAGAGTCTCCTCAGGAACTGATTTCCCAATATTCATTTTACTGAGTTCAGCTATCCAGGCACTCAGAACCTGCTGTAGCCATAGCTCAAGGGTCCAAAGTTCCTACTTTAGCTGGCAACTAACCTTGAGCTGGCCACATCATATGGTCATCATACATGTGATGTTGGTTTTTCTAGTTTGCAGAATGAATAGTTGGTGGAGCACAATGGCTTCCATCCAAATTTCACAGGAAAGCCTGAGAGGCTGAGAAAGAATCCTTTGATGAGAGCCAATGTTGGAAACTGTTTGAATGAAGTCAAAGGTGTAGTGGAGACTCCAGGAAGTCAGAAATTCCAGCAGTATGGAACATATACCAAGGAAAGATACAGCTTGAGAGTAGGTCAGTGCAAGAAAGAAGCTATACAGGCTGTAACCAGAAGCACAATAGGATTGGGGCCACCTCAACTCTCTAGAACTCATATCTTACCTTGTGTCCTGGGTGCCAGATATGGAGCTACAAGACTTAATGTTTGCCCTGCTGGATTTCAGTCTTGCTTTGGTCCCTTCCATTTTATCTCCATATTCCACCTTTGCAGGATGGATATGTTTGCCGTATGGTATAGTTCCTTAGGATTATGTAGCTTATCATATTTATGCAGACATTTATAGCTAAGAATATTCCCTGTGTCTCATAAGAGACCAGGACTTTTGAAAAATGCTAGAATAGTAGAGATTTACGGAAAGTACTGTTGCATCTCCAATGGTTCATGAGATAGTTGTTTTAAATTTGACTTTGGTCCAATAGACCAAGGGCAAGTGCTGAAAGAAAGGAGTAGAAGAAATAAGCAGAATAAGAAGAATCCAATATTAATTTTAAACTTGCTATTTTTTTAGATTAAGTATGGGTTAAGGAAATGTGTCTGGATGTGAAGTTAATGAGGAGAGAATTATAATTATTAAACCTGATATATTAACTTCATTGGATTAAGAAACACAAGACAGATTAGTAGATTACATTCTCCAGTGTGTCTGGGTGGGTCAGAGAGACATGGCTTTGAGTTTTTGCCTGTTTCTGTCAGGTACTGTTCCCCTGTGCTGCTCCTTGACCATATGAATTAAGCAGCTTTTACTTTTTTTTCTGCTACCCCCTTCTACCATGATGTTCCTGCTATGAAATCAATTAACTATGGACTGAAGATCCTTAAAGCATTAGCTAAAAGAAAAACAAAACCTTTCCTCCTTTAAGGTTTAAGTATGACCTGAGGTATTGTGTCCCACAAAAGACAAGTGAATCAAGGCAATCAATGATACACTATAACAGTGGTGCCATAAGAATAAAATGCTGCTGAAAACTTTGTATCACCTAGTTATATAATATCCTAATCCTATTGCTTCTCAACCCTAACCCTGATCTGAACCCTAAACTTAACCCTAAGTACATGCCTAAATTCAAAATATTGGGATACACACCCTTTGGGGTATCATCTCCCCTATCATTCATTACAGTGCAAGACATCACTTATATGTTTGTGGTGATGCTGGTATAAAATATATTATTTGCCAATTGTGTAAAAGTATAGCACATACACTTTAGTATAATACTTAATAGTAATAGCAATGAAAAACTATGGTACTGTATATGTATTTGTTGTGCTATATTTTATTGCTACTTCAGAGTTTAATCCTTTTACTTAAAAAAACAAATTTGCTATAAGTTAATATCCCATCTACAAAAGACTGATACATGCCTTGTGCTTACCATAGCTCTGTTGCAATGCTGGGGTCAACTCCAGGGCCTCACCCATGCTAGTAAAGCACTCCACCTCTGAGTCCCATCCCTACTTTCATGTAGGGGCCACATTGAATTACTGACCACTGTCTTTGAGGCTTGTGTAAGTACATCCTGTTTGTACATTGACAAATGCACCTAATGACACATGTCTCAGGATGTATCCTGTAACTAAGTGGCACATTTCATTTTATTGGTTTCTCATTCTCTCCAAGAGCTTTATCTCCCAGCCTATATTACTGAGTTAAATATACTTCAGTAACTCAAGATTGAAGTTATGGTTACATTCTGTATTTCCATTTCCTGTATTTCTGAATGTACCAGGGGAACATGCAAATCAGCATGTCTAAGACTAACCTTATTATTTACTTCCTATGAACAGTTTCTTTTCCTCCATTCTACTTCTACATTTATGATACTGCCATCCCACAGGCTGTCAGAATTAGAATTCTAGAGTTCTCACTCTCTCTGTCTTTCTCTCTCACCATGATTATGACTGTTTCAAAATTTAAGTGTTTTATCATCGACCTCTTATTATCAAAACTTCAATCCCTTATCATTTCACAATGGATTAACCAATAGTTTAATTCTTCTTATTTTACTCCTTTCTCCAAATATATATGCTTCAGCAATGATTATGTTTTATTATTATTTTTCAAAAAAATCTAAACAAAAAAACAAGAGAACATTACCTTCAATAAGTCTCAAGTAGTTAAGGAAGAATCTGCAGCTATTGTCCAAGAGCCAAGTCCCTGACAACTTAGAATTCATATTTATCACTTTCATCACAAGTTTCTAAATTTCTATAGTTCTAAAAAAGATTTGCGTATTTACAAACAAGTTGCACCCTTTTACATTTGTTTGCCATTATTTTTACCCTTTTCTTGTGACAAAAACTGCTCAGGTTTAAGGTCTGGAACAAACAGTGGGTCCCCTGGGGTGGCACACACCCTTGCCCGGGGCAGTGTCCCACCCGCTTTGGAGCTCTGTCTGCTCTGCCCAGACCTGCTTCCTGAACTCAATACGGCAGAAATGATATTTATTTCCATCTCTCTCTCTTCACTGTACATTTTTAATGATCACGTATCCCATGTATCGGACACTGCTCCTGGCACATATGAATGCCAAGTGGAAGTCTATCGATCGTATTTCCCTGAGAATCTTTCTTTCTCTTCTCCATGTCGCTGCTGGGGCAGCCAAATCTAGAGCCTCTTTCTTTTTCTACTTGTCTTTGTTTTTGCGAGTGTGTGTGGGCAGGCAATGGGCCCTTTCATCTCTTCGGCATTGTCACCGTGATGGACGTGCATCTGGGAGCAGGGAAAGTTGCCTGCGGCCTGTTTGAATAAAACCAATTTGATTAACAGAAACTTTCTTAGCGACGCCTAAAGTTCACATGTGTACAGTGCTAGCAGTTTTATGGAATATCCAGTGCTACCAGGTTCAGGCTGAGTGCTCACACCCTTTCAGGAATATTCTGATCTGTTTTGTCTACTTTTGATTGAGTATTTCACGCATTTTTAGGTTCAGAAACCTTCCACTTATTAACTTTGCATGATGTCACATTCAATTCCTGAAATGTATTCCTTTTGGTGTCCCTGATCTACATTTTGCTGTTTAGGAGCTATTTTAAGAGATTTTTGTATAAAGCATAATCTCTTGAAACAAATATCCTTATATGCAATTTGTCATTTCAGAGGAGAATTTTTCTTTAACATTCAAAGAATGAAACATATTTAATCCCAGTTGCTTGCTTTAATTGACACTCTACATCACAAAGTAATGTGTGATCTAAAAAAACATAGTCACACATCACAATAGTTTAGCCTAGTATTTTAAAATTTGTAAATTACTGCTTTCAGTATCAAAACATTAAGCTACTATTGAAGTTTGCAAAACATGAGAAAGAAAAACTAAACTTTATTATTTTAAAATCCATAATACTAAGACCTTCTAGCCTATGATTATTTTTTGTAATTTTTATTTAATATTTTTGTTAATAATATTGCATTATTTGAGCTTATATATCTTTTATTTAGTAGTGTTTTCATAGAAACAAACATTTACAAGCTGTCTGCAATATTATATGCATACATACTTAATATATGTACATTATCCATTCATAGAGGTATACATATGAAGAGGTATACATATAATACATATAATTTTACCCTGAGGTTTATTAAATACTGTTGTTCTTTCATATTTGTTGCCAAACAATATTACATTTTATAAATATTCTGGAATATGGCTACACATTTTATTATCAATTTATATTATTTCTCACTAAAATGATTTTGTCAATAAATATTGTTCATTAAGTTATATTATACATTATGTATGTTAAAAGAAAAATTAGTAGATCAGATATTATAGCTATTTCTAAAGGTACAAGTCAGAATATATACTTCTTTTCAAACTCTGTTAGGATGATGTATTTTTCAAGTAACATTCACCAATTGCATAAGTATGCTGGTTATTACATAAGTTTTCAACACTGTACTTTTCTGAGTTTTAGCCAGTTTAATTAGGATTAACTGTACTTTTTATAATGGACAAATAAAGTGCACATAAAGTGCATAAAATGATAAAGTCACAGATTGCATAAGCCTTTAAAATCATCATTACTATCAGGTAATAAATGGGCCCACCCCTCCTCACAGCCCCTGGTGTCTTCCTAATGCCTTCATGGCCCTGTCTTCCCAGCCCCTGGTGATTTTCTCTGCATCTTCCAGAACTACATATACATGGAGATTTATAGTGCATAAGTCTTTAGTTAGGCTTCTTTCACTGTATTAATGTAAAACAATCATATAAATTATGTGAAATGCAATTAAAATATTAAATTATATAAAAGAAGTTTGCTTTTGTATGGATATGCAACATTTATCCATTAACCCGCTGAGGCACATTTAGACTGTTCCTAGTTTGGTCATTTCAGAGAAAGCTCTATGACAATCAGATACAAGTTCTCATACGTTCATATGCTTTCAGTCCTCTGGGTGAATCTTTAGGGAAGGGGTGGAATAATTGGTATATGTCAACATTTTAGAAAACGGCAAGAGATATTTTTAGAGGTGTTTGCATCATTTTGTCTTCTCACTGTCTGCATAGGGGTTCCAGCTGCTCCACATCTTTGTCAATGAGTTACAAAACAATGCGTGGGACAACAGGAAAAGCCAGTTGATATTCCCTAGTGGCCAGTGATGGTAACTGGCTTCTACTGTTACCCCACACATTGTTTCTCTTTCTTTCCATGTTCTTACTGGGATGTTTTCTTGGTATTGAATAATGACATTTCTTTACATACTCTTGAAATAAATACTTGATTAGATATGATTTGCAAATATTTCTCCTAGTTTGGGGCTGTCACACTATCTTATTAAATTCTTTTGAAGAGTGAAAGATCTTAAATTTAATGATAACAATTTATCTTTTTTAAATTTATAGATCATGCCTATTATTTGTGCACAGTGTCTCCTTTCACAGTCTTCCCACAATGCATATATATAATCCTATTTTTGTAAAGATATTTGTCATATAGTATCTGGTTCCACCTTAATGATCTGACATTAATTTAATTACCCATGTGAATACTTTATTTTCAAATAAGGTCACATTTCAGGACACAAGATAGTAGGACTTGAACATATATTTTCTGGAAAGATTATTTCAGTCCTTAACAATGTTGTAATTAAGAACATTTTGCCTACTCCAAGATCACAATGACTTGTTTAATATTTTATTTCTAGAAATATGGTTTTCCTTGTTTTTGCATATGATCACTCAGTTGTTCTCCACTACTTTTTGAAAAGACTATGCTTTTTCTACTGGACTGTCTTTGTATCTTTGCCAAAAATCAGTTGTTGCTATTTGTGTTGCTCTATTTCTGGACTTGGTCTATCTTTCTGCCAATAGAACACTCTCTGCCTATTTTAACTGTCCTTTCAGATAGACTCTGTCTTCCAATTTTTCTAATTTATGCTGGAACTTCAATGAATCTTAAGTTAGATCACTTTTTATCATGAGTTCCTTAAAACTTCTCTCTAGTTTTCTGTGGCTTTGTTACTTTTCTTCCTTCTTTATAATTTCATTGGGTTGTAATTTCAATTACATAAATCAGCTTTGTTGAATTAGTTGTCAAACTCAGTTATTGCATTTTTCTAAACTTCATTATTTAAATAATTAGAAAAAATATGGTTATTTTTCATATTCTCTGGCCCTTTAGCATCTTTTTCTTCATACATATGGTAGGTGAGTTTATTGATTGATTTGTTTATTTTGAGACATATTCTCTTTATGTTATCCAGGCTGGCCACAGTCATGATTCTGTCTCAGCTTCCAAAATGCTGGAATTACAAAGACCTGTCACCATGCCAAGGTGCATGCTAGGTTCTTAAATGACAATCTCAATATTGGGATTTTTGAAGATTTGTTCCAATGCATTGTTCCTTCTGCTCTTCACTCATAATGCAATTTTGGTTTTTGGATCCCAGGGATTGAGCCCAGGGTGTTCTCACTGAGTTACATCCTGGCCCTTCCATTATTTTCTTAAGACAGGATCTCATTAAGTCACTAAGCTGATCATGCTGAGCTTGAACTCATAAACCTGTGAAGCTCCTGCCTCAGACTTCCAAGGTGTACCAACAAGTATCTTTTAGAAATAACTTTCATTTTATGTTTATGTTTTAATCTTTAACCAAAATAATTTCATTTTTCTTTGATCCCCCGAGGACTGCCATTTATTCTGCCAAAATTTAAATTGTTGTTTTTGGGGTGTGTGTGTGTGTGTGTGTGTGTGTGTGTGTGTGTGTTTTACTGTTGTTTTTTCAATCACCAACATAGATTTTCTTTTTAAATGTATTTGCCAAATTCAATGAAGAACTTTTAATGGCTTGCAGTGATTGGGTTTGACAGAATATTTCACAGAATATAAGTATCTGAGTTTTGTTTGTTAATATAACAATTTGCCTAATGACTCATGTGGCAAGAACACAATTACATAGTTTATAGCTCACTAAACAGGCGTGTGTTTGTCTCTCTCTTCACTCAATATATCTTATGATTAATATTGATAATGCCAGACATCTTGCAAATATTAATTTTAGATTTTTATATGATAAAGATGCTAATAACCTAATTAGACTCCACAAATAAAAGAGCCAATAAAAAGGGGAATTGAAATGAAGAAATATTTCTCAGAAAAAGAAGTACAAATGGCCAATAAGTACATAGCAAAATGTTTAACAACTATGGCCATTGGGGAAACGTGAATTAGAATATCAACACTATGATTTTATCTTACTCTAGAAAGAATGACTATCATTAAGAAATCAACGGATAACAAATGCTGGTAAGGCTGTGGGGGAAAAGGAACCTTTCCGTATTATTGTTGGGGGTGTAAACTGTAATAACCATTATGGAAATGAGTATGAAGTTTCCTCAAAACACTAAAAGTAGAAATTCCATGAGACCCAGCTATTTCTCTGGAGTGTCTTCCCAGAAGAGTTAATGATATCATAGTACAGGGCTATGTGCATACCCATATTCATGGCAGCACAATTTATAACAGCTAAAGCTTAGAAGCAGCTTATATGTCCATCAACAGATGAATAGGTAAAGAAAATGAGGTATTTATATACAATAGTGTACCACTCAGCCATCAAAAAGACACCTTTGAATAATTTGTAGAAAAATAGTTGCATCTTGAGTTTATAACACGAAATGAAATAAATCAGACCCAGAAAGTAAAGTATCCCATTGTTTCTTTTGTATGAGAAACACAAAGCATAAATAACATAAACAGTAAAGGAAAAGATAGGTTATTGTCAACCAGGAGGTGGACTTTTTCAGATGGGAAGGAAGCCTAAGGATGGAGGATGAGGACACTGCGAGGAGAGGAAGGTGATATGATCTGTGTATGTACCCCTCCCCACTATCACACACATGTGAACAAAAATGTTATTTCATGTGTGATGTTTGGTTTAACATTTCCTTTTGTGATGTCTTCCACTGAATCTCAAATTTAAAGGCCCTGCTTATAGAAGTTGCATAAACATGTAGTCTAATTTTCTAGTAATCCATTGCATTGTTTTATTTTTAAAAATTGCTTCTAGTTATTTACATATTCATTTATCTGTTAGATACAAGGTCTCACTACACAGTCCAGACTCAGAGTGTTCCTTCTGTCTGAGCCTCCCCATTGCTGAGATTACAGGCATGTGCTACCATACCCAGTTTGGGGTCCAGCATGGTATGTGGTACCTAGCAGTGAACCTGGGTCTCTGAGCTTGCCAGACAAGTGATTAGGTTACAGAGCTATCTCCCCAGATGATATTTCATTACTTTAAAAAACATTTATCTGCTTAAATTATCAGAAATTCATCCTTTTGTGTTGCACAAAGCTCTGAGCAAATGAGGGTTCACAGCCTCCCAGAGGAAGTAACTTTAGGGTTAGCCCATTTCCCTTTGTCTTCTGCTGCTTGCTGTTCCTTGAAGGCCCAATATAAAGCAGGACAAAGATATGCTGTGAACCAATGGCTGCTCTGCTGTCTATAATGAAGACAATGCCACATGCCGTGACATAACTTCACCTCCTCTAAAGAGCTACACTGTTCCCTACAATTTTCATTATTACCCTAAAACTTGCTTTTAGTAGGAAATGCTTGCAAATAAATAAGTTACAAAAATATACATCTAAAGGAATAGCAAAATGTAATTTTTAGTAGCTGTTAAAAGCAACTCATTATATAAGGAATGGTATAAATTGATGCACTGGTATTTCAAAGGGCTATCTCATTCAAAAAATATTAAATTTTAGTAGTCTTAACATAGGCAAATTGCACTGCAGCTTGAAATCTTAGCTACTCTCAAGGTCTACAAGCATTCTTTGACATTCCTGAGAAAATGAGTTTGAAATGAGAGAAATTGGCCTGATGTTCACCAAGAGGTACTTTCTTTTGGTACTGGTAACCAAACTCAGGACCTTGCATTTGCCAGCAGGCACTGTGAAGTTGAGCTATATCCCTGGCCCTTCAAGAGGTACTTTTAACATCTTTTACTTTCTTCCATTTTTGATGGCTGGTCCAAGCACCTTGCTAATCAGCCATGCCTGTATCAGGTGTCTCATGGCTACAGCTTTGTCTGTGATGAGCTTTGGTTCTGGTCCATCCCTGGTGATTTCATGCCAGCCCTCTGTAGAAGGCCTCTCTGCAGCCACCCAGTGCCTGATCCAGTCTGTGAGGAGCCCCTTCCAAGCCCATAGCAAAATATAAAGCCTAAGGTGGGTAGCTGGACACTGTGCCTAACTATTTTTCTATACAAGCAATATTTTTCATACCCATCTTGGGTCAGTTGTGCACTATTCCCCTTACGCTACAGTATAAAGACTCTTTCAGATGATATACTTTGGCCCAGTCCTTATTTCTTTTTGAGTAGAGTGGAATGAGCTGGTTACAACAAGATCTGAAATCCTAAAGGCTGCTGCCATGGACCACAGCCAGCAGCAGGGGTTCATAACACTGGGAGCAGTGCCAGGCACAGAACAACGGATGGTTTCTGGGATCCTCAGGTCTGGTTGCTGGGGGGTTCCCACAGTGGTGCTGGTAGCTGCTGTTTCTAGCAGCAGGCAAGGCAGTGAGGAGGCCTGCCATCCCTAAGGGTCACAGGGCTTGCACCAGGGAGACTTTAACACAAAGAAAGCTGCACTTTGCCCATTCATGCTTAGACCAAGCCTAGAGAAACAGCCCCCAGCCAGTTGATAATGGTTTAGCCAAGTCTGATCTTAGCAGGTTTTCCACAAAAAGCCCTGTCATCAGAAGCCTTTGTACTCTCCAATTGGAGTACTGTGGTCTTACAGTCCTGAGTATAATGCTGGTCCTAACTGTTAGTAGAGGTCCTGGTATCCATCTCTGAGTGTAAACATCTATTACACTATTTAAAACATGAAGTACTTTGGACCACCACATAAAAAAAAAAAAAACAGGTTCCTAATAGTAATGAAAACTGTCCATATACTGGTTATAGCTTTATGACAGGTTTGTAGAACCCCAAATAAATGGGCTAAATGAATTCATAGCAAGTTGCTAATGTTAATCATTTTTAGTGATGTCTAATTTTATTATGTAACTTTCATTATTAAGAATTAGGCTGGCCAGGGAGATAGCTCAGTAGAATAAGCACTTCCCTGGCAAGCACAAGGGCCTGAGTTCAATCCCCAGTTTCACAAAAAAAGAGAGAAAAAAAAAAAAAGAATTAGGAATTGTTCTTCTATTTCTGTTGGGTCTACGCCTCCTTAATTAACGTAAAGGCCAGCATAAACCCTGGAGGCCCACTGCTGTGTACTGTGAGGCCAGGCCAGCGGCTGAAGAAGGCCTTACCTAGGTATTCTGAGCAGCCCATACTGTTACTATTGACCAGCGGTCCTTGTCCTGCCCTTGGTGACATGGAACTCTTGTTAACTGGAGGCTCTACATTTATTAAGAGACTCCTCCTTTACCTTTACAGAGACTTGTTTTTATTAGACTCATGTATACTGGATGTAAAGGGCATTTCCATGCCCTTTCCAGCTTTGTTGGGTTCTATCATGTTTTTCTTTTCCTTTTAGATCGGCAGTACATTTTCAATCTACTCCATGACTCATGCCATACTGGGGCTGGAATGAGCCTTTCTCAGATATTGATAAGCTTGTGGCTTTCTCATATGAAATTCTGGAAAGTACCTTAGTAAATGTAGGATCCAGGGTCTCTTGTGAACCAGGCTGTGCCAGGTAATCTTCCTGCTGGTCTTCACAGTCCCCACTCCAGCCAGTCAGACCATACTACCTGTTTCTCCTCATGTAGTTTAGTGTGAAAGGCTCCTTTTAGTGGGAAGGCATTTCTTCCCATTGTTTCTCACTGATCAGACCTCAAGTAAATGATGTACCTGGCAGAAGCCTCCTCTCTCTCTTGAAGTCCTCTCAGTCACATGTCCCACATCGTACAGGTGTCTTAATCTTTGCATGCCAGGACCTTGGCCTGGTGTGGGGTGGTGCCTTGCTAGGCAGACTCCCAACCAGATGGGCTGAATTCACATTTTCAAGGTGCTACTCACCAGCGTGTCATCATGGAGAAATCATGTATTCAGCCTCTACCTCACACCTCTGGTCTAGGCAAAGGTGATTCTAATAATACATAACTCACGGGGATGATAAGGTGATGAGAGAGAAAGTGCTACATGACTCTGGAAGTGGAGTAAGAACTGATGAGTGCTATTTTTTTGAAAATCTAGAGTGTTGTTTGTTAGGATCCGTTGGTCTCTCAGTGTGATCTGTTGTACCTGAGGAGAAAGAGTGGTACAAATGAGGAAATGATAGACAAGAAGACAAAAGCTGAGTTAGGTGGTAGCCTGTGTGTCTGGTTGGTGAAACAACCCCTGAACAGTAATGGTAAGGGCCTTTTTTTATACTTTCACCAACACTGCAAGACACATGGCTGCCTAACGACTAATAGCCCATGAAGTCTAGGCAGGATATTTTTCTGAAGACTGAAGTAGCTTGACTGTTTTAGGCAATGAGGCCTCATCCTGCCCTCCCACATAGGATCAATTTCAGGCTCAGTGGCTCCCAAGAGCTATTCTTGTGGCCTGATATCAGTGTCTGGTATCCCCATGCAGTACAGCATATAAGCATTTATCCAGTTAATTTTTAAAGCACAATTATGAGGCAAGTGCTATTATTTCCATTTACATATGAAAAGTTGAGGCTCAGAGATCAAGAGTGATAAAAGTGCTCTGTCATTCAATGAATTTTGGATGAAGTGGAATCTGATAGGTGCTCTCTACTTCAGAGCTTTCACTCTTCTCAATCCTCTCAAAATATATCATGATGCTTCCTCATATGTATCAGTTGAATGAGTAATTCTTAAAATTCACTATGTAAATAGTCTCTCTCTAGATATCAGATATGTATATGACATCTTGCTCACAATTTCTCTATATGCCTCTCATATCTAGAAGTATATGGTAGGAGGAATTACAAGAATGACTATATTTTACAATTCCTGGAATTCATTGCATTGGGATAGAAACCTTCACTATAGACCTAAGGCTTGGGTAAAATATAACTAAAATGATGTCAGCTGTTTAGTCCCCAAAGAAGGACCATAGACCAGGGACAGGAGGCAGATAAGTAGTGACAGAGTCAGAAGGAAGCATGATGTAGGAAAGTTAGTGCTTACAATCAGACAGGCCTTGTTTCTGTGCTTCTGCCACGTATTAGCTGATTCATTGGAATAATGATTCATCCTATGTTTGTTGCACTCCAGTATGATCCTGGAATCATGACATCTTTCTGAACTCTACCATTTATTCTATAGAAAGTGGACATGTTACTTCATACCTTTCAGAGATATTTGAAAAACATCCCTGAGACATACAGAAAGACACTGCTGTGCTGTCTTCTACGAGAGGTCTTCCATCCATTTATCAGTCTGTTTCTAGCTGGGTCTTAGTATGGGCTCAGGCTGGAGGCAGAAAAGTGAATGCAAACTCTAGAGGGAGAACGGGACAGAATCCTCTAGCAGAGGTCAAGAGTAAAGTACTGGGAAGTAAGTGGGTCTCAGGGAGGATACCAAAGTCAAGTCATCAACAAAAGGAAGGCACTAGGGTATGAAGCCAGAGTAGGCCAGGATATGTGTGCTCAGAACATCCATCACTTGCTACTGGCTGGAGTCTGACAAAATGAGTATTGTTAGTAAAGAGTGTCTTTTCTTGAATCCTAGTATACTTAGCATACTACTAGCATACTCCTAGCATGTTCCCTAACAATGCTCCTGGCTTCTTACCCATTGCTGTTTCCTCTTATTATGGTCACTTGTTACCTGGACAAAAGCAACAGGTATCAGTACACAATCCTTACTCACACAAAGTTAGTGTGTCCAAAGTTCTGAGCATGAGATGTAATTTTTCATCATCCTTTCTTCCTCAGGACCAGATTTGCAGACTTCCACTTCAAACATGCTGCCCACAAGTATAGATGAGGATTTCTTAAACTTAGCTTACAGTTGACATTTTGCAACAGATGATGCTTTAAATTTTGGGGATGTGTAGGGCAGACTTCACAGTGAGTTGTATGATGTGTAACTGCATTCCCAGCCTCTACTCACTAAAGACCTATATCATTATCATGGTTGGTTGCAATAAGTAAAAAAAAAATATATATGCAGGTGTTGCCAAATGTTTCCTTAGTGCAATCTCCCCACTCTTTAAAACCATGACTCTAGACAGACATGAATAGTTGGCAGGCCACTTGGATGTATAAGCAAATGATGACCTCTAATTTAATCTCATTGGTAACAAACATGATATTTTGGCTTTCATTCTTACTCTCCGTTTTAACAATTTATAGCTTATTCAGAAACCAGGGAAGGGTCTTCTCAGGGGGGTTTCAATTCCACACAGTGTATGTCTCAGGTGAAATAGAGCTTTGTTACATGAGTGTTTTAATGCTTTTACAATTACTCCTCCCAAAGACGATGTTTAAACAGCTATAAAAGACAGGGTCCCAGGTCCTGCTACCAACCTGATATTCATGGCTGAATGTCAAAGAGACATTCCCTTGTGTGTCCTGAATATTCAGTTCTCAGAGTGCTGTGGCCACAGGAGTTGGGCGTTATGGTTGACACAATGTTTAGAAGGTTAACTAAGTGATTCAGCCAAGGGCCAGGGTTCCTACTTTGTAAACATACTGAGCCTGTGCACGAGGAACACACAGAGATGGCGAGGGCATGAAGGATCCCTATGGGGTGGAAAGTCTACAAACAATAAGAGGGAAATGAGGAAGGCACAATTTCTGAGTCTTCAGAGGAGCTCTATGCTTGGTCTTCATCTTGGTTGCCATCTCCTGGCTTCTGGTGCAGACTGTTTGACTTCTGCTCAGCACTCATCAGCCTCCTTATGTAGACTCTTTGGCCTTCATTGTATATCATTTAGCATTTCATCTCAGATCCATCAGCTTCCTGCAATGGACTTGCATGGACAAGGACACTAGGGCACTGCAGGAGCTCCAAGCTTTGGACTGACCCCTTCAGCCTCCAATGTTCAGACACCCTCTGCACTCTTCCTCATCCAACTCAGTGGCTGACCACCGTAAGCCCGTCTTGTAATTTCTTATATATTTACATATCTCATTCTGTATCTGTTTCTCTAGTAAACCCCAACTGATACGCTGGTCAAGGGAAAGCTTTCAGCCTCACCCAGGTGGGTAGCTGGCAGGTAGACCAGTTGGCTTTGGTCTCAGCTACACTTCCTAGAATTGCAGAGATAAGATGTTTCTGTGGCTGAGGAAGTTTTCTGCTGTGCTTCTTTCAGCAGCCAAAAGCCAAAGCTCAACCTGCAAACTTTGGATTGGGTTCCAGAGGTTCTTTATCAAACACGAGCCATGTTTCTGGCTGAGCGTCACCCATGGGCACTGTGCCCCAGACAGGCCAAATCCATACAGCAGAAAGGCTCGTTTTCAGCTCTGCAGAGGCAGCAGCCTTTAGGCTAATTAATAAATCATCAACACATTTGTGGTGTGAAAAATGAAATATTTATGCTTGCCAGAGTAATATTTCTGTCTTGCAGCCCCATGCTCTGTTGATGCCTGATGGAGGATGAAGTAAATACCAGCTGGTGTAGAATGAGTGGAATATAATTACTCTCTACAAAGTTAAGTGAATATTAAAACACAGAAGTCATAGGCACTGGCACTTGTCCCTCCCTGACTCCATTGTCCAGTAAATGGCATCCTGACCTGATGTTTGCCTTTCTGACAGCTCACAGCAGAATATTCAGTGAAGGACTTCATTGCCAGTGATGTGGAAACAGGTGCGTCACAAGTGCTGACCACCTTCGAGGAGCACAAAGGTATTTTCCACATGCAGGACAGAATGAGACATTGTGAAAGCAATATGGCTTTGGAGCCAGAGATCAAGTCTTGAGTTCATCTCAGAAATGTGCAAGTTGAATAACCTTGACCCAGGTCTTCACTTCTCTGTACACGAATGTGTTAGTCTAGAAAATTGGGTAGCTCATGATGTGACCAGGTAGCTGTTTCAGAAAGAGATTGGCAGAGTTTGGCATGGTGACATGAAAGTTGAAGTGAGGTGAAAGGAAAGCTATAGAGAGGCTGGATAAGTGGTCTGCAGATGTGAAGGTGTTGGCAGAAGATGTACAAAGGGGCACTTGGGAAAGGCAGGACTGGATGGTGTGGTAACAGGAATACCAAAGGGGACCCAGCTCATGAACAGGAGCAGAAAAGCCAGAGGCTAAAAGACCAGAAGGACAACCTGCCTAGCGAGGAGAGATGCAGAAAGGGAAAATGTCTCAGGGTTAAAATTGAGCCTGGCAGCCTAAATGGAGTAATTAGTAGGAATTTCCAGCATTGAAATAATATATATTCTTGCCTTTGGATCTGTGGGTTCTTCTTCCATGGAGTCAACCAAACTCAAATTTTAAAAATTTTAGAAAAACACTGTTCCTGTATCCCATGTATATATATATTTTTCTAAATAATACATAATAACAGCTACTTCATTCACATTCTGTTAGGTATTACAAGTAGTCTAGAAATGGTTTAAACTATATCAGAGGACATGCTTAGGTTATATGCAAATGCTACAATGTAAAGAATTTGATAATCTTCAGATTTTAGTATCCACAGCGGATCCTGTAACCAGTTCCCCATGGATATGGAGGGATGAATGTGTGTGTGTGTGTGTGTGTGTGTGTGTGTGTGTAGATTTTGTGTCAATTTCATCTAAGAATCATTTAGAATTACAATTTTTCTTTTATTTCTTATTTTTCAGTTTGAAACTATTCAATATCTCCACACATTGCAACTAGAAAATAATTTTGAAACTATGAGCATATTGATGGTGTGTATTTCATGATCAAAGTTACTTTAGCCTTTCAAGCAGAAAACAAATAATTGACCAAGATTCTGTCCTTTCCATAGCTCCTCACAGCACACACACACACACACACACACACACACACACACACAGGCTCATTCACCCCTCAACAAAATCTCCATCACCCAAGCAGCACAACATAGCTCTCTCTCTCTCTTTCCTTCCCTCCCTCCTTCCCTCTCTGTCTCTCTCTCCCTCCCTTTCCCTCCGTCTCTCTGTCTCTGTCTCTGTCTCTCTCTCTCCCCTCCCCCTCCTGAATTTCCTTTGTCTTTCACTCCCATGTTAAGTTCCTCCAAATGAATCCAAGTACAGCAGTCTGGCGAGGCCTATAGGAGGCCCACAGGACTCAGCCTTGCAGCAGTCGTTCTTTCACCTTTCCTTGGACATTCTCTGCCATCTCTGGCTTAAATTGCTGCATCTCTAGTCCTGCTCAGTGCCTGGGGAGGCAGGTCAAAGTGCCCAAGGAAAAGTAGGATGGAACACAAAGGATATCTCTGCCTTTTCAATATTCCACAGGACTACAGAATCCCTGTCCAAGTCTCCCTAGAATACAGTGTGATATTCACAGAACAATTACCCAGAAGCAAGAGACTGTCTGTTTGACTGTTGTAAGTTTAGTACATGATAAGTATTCTATGAAGAAGGAACAAAATCATCTGTTTCTTGACACCTACTATATGGAATTACTACTCTTACAGTGCTAGAAAAAGCATCTCAGTTCGATATTTAAAGGCATCTCCTAAGGTAGGTGTTTTGCAGTTGGAAAAACAGCCTAAAAATAATAGATTGCCTTTAGCCAAAAAAGCATGCTAGTGATGGCAGAAGGCTTTAAATCTAAAACTATTATCTTTCATTTTTGTCAACCAGTCCATCTTTCCTGCTATACTCACCTTTCTTCCTTACCCTATTCTGCTTTGCTATTACTCCTTTGTAATTGTATTGTCAATTACTACTCCTTTACAATTGTATTGTAATCTTTGTATTGTCATTTTTTAAAGATTCTACACATTTGCTGATCTTTGTAAATGCCTCCCATTGAATGTGTCCAAGGTAGTGATGTCTCACTTTAAATAAAATATTGCTTTTATCAAATTCCTCCTAGATAAGGGCAGCCAGATGACACAGCTTTGGCCAATGACATCCTCATGGAGAGGATGAACCCCACTTGCCCAGTGCCTCATTGTGCTTTGCCTTCCTGAATGAGGGGCCATAAGAGGAGCTGTTTTGTGAGCACAGGCACTGCATGCAGAAGGCCACCTCAAGGTAAACACAGTTGCTTCAAAGACGTGGTGAACCAGCCACCCGGTTTCTGCAATGCCTCCCTCCATGCATGTACTCAGTGTCAGAGTCCAGGTTTTCTTCCCTATAGTGGAACACAATTGCTAACTTCCTAAGGGGCACAAGTGGTACCCCCAAAACCAAAGAAAAAGAAAGCTCGTAACTTTTCCTCTCCATTCAGAGGAAATGTGGCAGCAAGGACTTGAGTAAATGCCTCCAACACTTATTTCATGCTTGTCATTTATGTACATCTATGTGCATCCTCACCTATACCTTTCAGTATATGAATGGGGTGCTCTACCAGTTTCTCTAGTAACAACTCCTTTCCATGTATGTGAAAATTTGATTTAGAGCACTTTTATTTAGTATTTTAAAATGTACTAGTCATTCTTTCTGTGGCAAACAGAAGAATGATTTTCAAATGGGATTGATTATGTTCCTACCCCCTAAGAGACATTTGTCAGTGTTTGGCAAAATATTTAGTTGACACAGCTGTAGGGATAGGGGGTGCGATGGAGTATGATGCTGCCAAACATCCTACAGTGAGCAATGAAGCCTCCTGCAATGAAGATTTATCCAGCCTAAAATGTTAACTTTCAGATAGAAATGTCAAGGGCCAGTGAAATAGCTCAGTGGACTAGGTGCCAGCTTAAGCAAGCACAGAGACCAGAGCTCAATCCTCCACACCACATACTATGCTATTCCCAGCCCCAGGCATGCTGACCTGGCCACCAAGACCCAGCATGCTGGTGCACACCTGTAATCCCAGTGCTGGGGAGGCTGAAAACAGGCAGATCACTGAGTCCAAACTGTGTGGTAAGACCTTATACCAAATACATACATACATACATACATACATACATACATCAGCTTGAAATGTCAATAAGATATTGAGGGACCCTTTCTAACATATTCCATAATAGAGTTGTGGTTTGTGTAAGCAGTCTCTATTAACCAATACTAAATTGTTTCTGCCGATGCAAAGAAGAACATCATTGCCCCAAATGCACTTGAGAATATGCAATGTATTTTTTCAAGAATAATTTCTTAGAGCTGGCCAGATAGCTCCACAGACTAAAGTGCCTGCTTAGGTGTACACAGGGACAGGAGTTTGATACCTGACGAGCTGTGCTGGTCCTGCCCCCCACCCCCGGGGCATGCTGAGACATCCATTGAGACTGGACGTGGTGGCACGCACCTGTAATCGAGTGCTTGGAGGGCTGAAAACAGGAGAATTACTATGAGTCCGTTCTGTGTAGGGAGACCCTGTAGGCCCTGTAGGCCTTACCAAATACATAAAAAAATTCTTATGTATAAAACTGCTTTTACAAAGACTGCACAGATAATATCATGCTTCTGCTGCCGAGTCACCCTCTAAAAAAATCTTCCTTACTTTACGCACTTTTGAAAACTGCAGTAGACACTGCCCATTTCCCTGAGTCCTCACCAGCACTGTACATCATCAAACTTAAATCTTTGTGAAGTAATGAAATGATTATTTAGCTTTTGCCCGTTATTTGCCATTTCAATTTTTGTATCTGTCTTGTCTACTTTTCTTTCATCACTGAGACATGGCTCCCACAATTAAGGAAAGAAAGATTTATTTAGCTCAGTTTGTGCAGGTTTCAGTCTGTACTCAGCAGGTTCCAAGGCAGGGTGGTATGGCACATGGCCTCAGTTCAAGGAGGCAGAAAACAGCAAAGCAACAACCGCACAATGCAGAAAGGGAGAAACTGCTTTTCCTCCCTTATATTGTAAGCAGGCTATCGCACCAGTCATGTGTCTTCATACCCTCACCTTACACAAGATGAGGATATTTACCAAGTAAGGGCTCTGGCTTCCTGCTGAGTAACTTAGTTAAACTTCTAAACCTCTCTAGTGAACATAATCTATCAACTATTGCTAATCCATTTCCTTTTTTTAAATTTCTATTTTATTTTATTGTTTTGTTTTGTGGCTGGCTCAGCCCACCCTGGGGGTGGGGCTGCTGTGGCATGTGGTGCTGGGGATCAAACTGTGGCCCCTGCATGTTTGCCTAAGCAGGCGCTTTAGGCCTCTGAGCTATCTCATCCCCCCATTTTCTAATTAGTGTCATTTTTTTTATTGATTTATAGGATCTCCTCTCATACAGTGGATATGAATGTTTTGTATTGAATTTGCCATGCATATTCTGTCTACTTTATCCTGCTTTGTAGCCAAATTAGGGAAGTGGAAATGTAAGAGGGTGTGGCAGGTGGGGAATACTTCATTCATCGTTAATTGAAGTATGAACTGTGCAAGTGCTGTGAGACATATAAAGGAGTGAGGCCATTGATACCACCAGTGGTTTTTTGCACTCTTGGATGACAAAGAATATATATATATATATATATATATATATATATATATTGTTTTCATCTTCATACTTGTTAGGAATCCAGGTCCCAACAATAGTCCCTATTCTTCATGCACAATTAATCTATTAAAACTAAGACAGAAAATAGCAGAAGGTATGTCAGAATAGTTCTTTTTATTACCTGTGACAATGACACTGGAGAGAAAGGCATGCATTTGTAGATCATAGTCCATGGGTAGACAGACATACTGGCCCCTCCTGCAGGCATACTGGCACCCTGCAGGTCTCCAAGACAGGGCCAAGACTAGGAAGCGCATGTAGCAGGAAGGGGTAGACAAGCTTCTTGCACTGAGGGGACTGTGCGCGAGGAGGAGTCTTTTTTCCACCTTTCCAAATAAAATACATCACTTCACACACCACGGGGAAAGAGGAGGTGAAGAGATAGAGAGAGCCTAAGAGTACTAAGTTAGTGATGATATCTCACCTGGAAGGAAAAGCAGGGATGGAGATAAGTGTTGCCTACTCTGATGGTAAGAAAAAATATGTTAAACTCTTAAATACATGGGCATAGGCAAGATCTTTCTGAATACAATCCCAATTGCACAGGAAATAATGCACAGAATCAACAACTAAGTCGCATCAAATTATAAAGCTTCTGTATGGTAAAAGAAACAATCAACAGAGTGGAGAGACAACCTGACGCTACTCCTTGGGTAGAAGACTGATATTTAGAACACATACAGAGCTCTAAAATTAGACCTTCTAAAATAAAAGACCCAATAAAAACAGATAAATGAAGTGAATAAACTTGAAGAGAAGAAGTACAAGTGGCTAATAAGTACATGAAAAAATTTGGGGGGCCTTTACCCATCACAGAGGTGCAAATGTAAGCAACACTAAGATTCTACCCTGCTCTACTAAGAATGAATATCAGCAAGGACTCAAAAAAAATCACAAATTGTGAAGAGTTTGTGGGGGAAAGGAACCCATCCACACTGTTGGTGGGAACATAAATAGTACAACCCCTGCAAAAATTGGTATAGGGTTATTCCTCATAAAACTCAAAGTAGAAATTATACTCAATCATAAAAGATACCTGTAATGATTACCTTTTCAAAAGAGTTAAAGTCGTCATATTACAGCGATGTATGAACACTAGATACAGCAGCACAAGAACTAAATAGTGGAAGTTATCGATATGCCCATCAATAGATGGCTAGATAAGGAAAATGTGGCATATATACACAATGAAGTACTGCTAAGGGATTCACCTGAGTCATTTGTAGCAAAATGAATGGAACTTGAGACCATACGGTTGAATGAAATAAGTGAAACACAGAAGAATAAATATCACATAGCTTCTCCTGTGAGAAACACAAAATATAAATCTTTCAAAGAGAAATAAGGGAGAGATAGTAAAAAAAAAAAGAAAAGAAAAGAAAAGAAAAACGAAGCAAACTTATTAGAAATGAGAAGAGAATTGGGGGAAAGGGAGTAAAAATAACCAACATGAGATATGCATATTACCAGTTTCCAAAACCAATGAACTTATTATGTGTCATACACATTTCTTAATAAAAAATGAACCCCCGATAAGAATCCCCTTTAAAATGCTCTGCCTTTTTCTTCCACCACCACCCTGCCCTCAAATGATCTGAGCATGGGTCTGTTCTCTTCTATCACCTCTGCCCTCACGTACTCTACCTTCACCCTTTGTGCTCACAGATTGTTGGTATTGCTGTGGCTGTAGCTGTCTTCGCATTTGAAGTTGTCAAATTCCCTTTTAGGTCTTCCCTGGATCATCCTGACTTCCTTATTCTTCCAGCCCTCCGGGTGAGTTGATATTCTTTTTTAAAAAAATATTTTTATTGAGACCCAATCCCAACCCAGGTCCGGTGAGTGTGTGGGAGAACTTCTGGCAACCCTGCGCGGGTGGGACCAGTCCAAGCCCACGTACAGCGTGGGCCAGAACCTCTCCCACCCCCTCGGGACGCCTCCCACCGCTCCGCAGCACCTCCCTGACCCCGCCCGCCGAGTAGGAATTTCTGCCGCGTTCGGGGAACCCCCAGACCCAGTCCAAGCCAAGGTCCGTTGAGTGTATGGGAGAGCTTGCTGCTACCCTGCGCCAGCGGGACCAGTCCCAGGCCAAGCGCAGCGTGGGCCGGACCATCTCCCACCCCCTTTGGACCCCCCCCAACACTCCGCAGCTCCTCCTCAACCCCAACCGTTGAGTAGGAATTTCTGCCACTTTCCAGGAGCCCCCAGACCCAGTCCCAGCCCAGGTCCGGTGAGTGTGTGGGAAAGCTTCCTGCTACCCTGTGCCGGC
>NDGM011060962.1:0-11726 GCA_002564305.1 Octomys mimax
CTGCAAACTTAGGTTGTTAACCCTCCAGAAGAGAAGCTTATTATTGCCTTACAACATATGCAGGTGGATTTAACCTCACTATCTGTCTGAATATCAAACATCCTAGGCATAAGATGGAACATCTTTTAAAACAAAACAAAACAAAACAAAAAACATTTACTTGAGATACAGTCTGGCCATAATCGGTATGTCATGATACAAAAGTTACATTTTTTGTTATATAGGTCTTGCTTTATCTTGTTCTGAATCATTCAGCAGAAAACTGTAGAAACAAGGTATGAAAAGTGAAGCCATGTTAATATTCTGAGCTGTGGAATGCTCAAGTGATCAGATTCAGACATTGCCAGGCCTATGGATAACCCACTACTATTGTGGAGTCCTGGACTATATTGGAATATTTTGCTGAATTCATGCACCTACAATATTTGGATGGCAATGGAATACCCATCTCTGACAAAACTGAACAGAAAAAGGTGATATAAATGAAGGACAATTTGTATCTGTATATACAAAATAGGATAGATATATCGCTACTTTCTCTTAGTTCATTAAGAAGAAAGAGCTGTACTAATTGTGTTTGCAGAGGATATCATGTCTGCATCTTGTACTCTGAATGACTACTACAAGGACAATATGCAATGTATTAATTGTTGTAACTCTCCTACTATCCTGTTGTGAAACTGTCACATTGCAATTTTTTTCTCAATAAAAGTAATTGAAAAACTGTGAATCATTAAAACTGTAAAAATAAAAAAATAAAACAATGAAGAGTAGAGGAAGATCAACAGCTGCAGTGTCCATCAAGCCTCTCTCTTTTTTATACACTGACTGCGGAGACTGGCACTCCACAGTGAAGATCAGAGCTCCTCCAAAGACTGGGGCTTCTCCATGGAGATGGGACAGGCAGCCGGAAGCCTTCCTCAATTCCTGCACCCTGCTCACCTGCAGGGCTATGCCCCTATGCTGAGAACTGCCAGAGAAGATTCAGCCAAGTTGACACAATGTATCAACTAACACACTAAGTTTTAGAAATTTTGACTCTTGTTTTCATTTATTACCTTTTTAAAAAAAAACATTTACTTGAGAGAAGTATAGCAGTAATTGATATGACATGACAAGCAATATGTATTTAGAAGACTGGAATGACAGGCAGGCATTCCAAGCATGACCCTAGTATTACACATCGCTATCTTCAGTGCAGTTGCTTAGTTCACAGTTATCAGCATATATAGTTCAGGTGAGAGTCCTAAAAAAAATTTTTTTTTGAGTTTGTTCACATTGTAGATGTAAAAAGCATAGGAGTATGTCTAAGGTGGCAAAATAAGATGACTGAACTCAGCCTGCTTAACTTTATTTGCCTTTTCAACTGTTTTATTTAGGTGTGCTCACTAGCACTTTGAAAACATACTATTCTTTGATAGCAGGGGAATTCTGTTCTTTGAGAAATCCCAGTAAACAAATGGTTGTATTAAGGTTTGAAGTTGATGCATTAAGTTAAAAAAGGAGAATATAGACTAATGAATCTTGGAAATGGGATGGGTATGCTTACCAAACCAAATGGTCTTTGAAGCAGCCTGTTCTTTATTAAATTGGAGCTCTGTGGGTTGGGGGGACTGGACTAAGCAATTAGCACGGGAGTTCATTTATCTAATGACACCCTGTTACCAAAATTAGTACAAATGTTTTCTTTTCCTTTAGACTAAATGAATCTCATAGAAAATCCTTTGAAAATGTTGAAATTGTGTCTTCTCCCTTCCCCCTGCCGTTTTGCCTTTCTTTATAAAGAATGAGTGTAGGTTTGATTTGTAGCCTTTCTACTTTCTACTTGATGGGACCCTATGGAGACCTACTAGCCAAGAGAAAGAGCAATCACTATGGTTTTAGCTGTAATCACAGAAAAACACTTTCCTCCCCTTCAACCTTTCCACTGCTCTGTGATCACGAGCCGTATCTTTGATAGAACTTTTCCTGTAAGTGCGAACATTCTATTTTCCTGCCATGGGCTCTCCCAAGTACTTTTATTTCGGCTCACAAAATAGCCAGGAAGATTTCAGGAAATGGGATCAACTCCATTTGTCATACAGGCCATTATATAACTCTTCTAAGAAGCTTCCTCGATCGATCAATTCTTCTCTAATCACTGCTCCCCCTAGCATCTTTCTAGAACTTATTTGACTCAAAGGATGTTATTTTTACCTACACTGACACAGTTGCAAATGACTTCAGTCATCTTCATCTGCATGTTTTCTCTGCCCAATTCGACTTAAAGTTATGGGAGACAAGACTGATGTATTTAATACTTTGTCTTCAAAGCCTCATATGCATTTTCTGTACAGCATAGCTACCTGTTTATGTGAACTGAGAACAATTTACGGAAGTAAATATGAAGAGGTGCACTCATGTTTTACATCAAAATGACCAGAACATGAATACTGGAGTCTGCCTGAGATGAGTTCAAATTCCAGACCAAAAGTATCAGTAATTTTTTATTCTTGAATAACATATCTCATTTGTTTATTTATTTATTTTATGCATTTAGGGTCTACAAGGCCTCACTACATGTGGATTGGACTGGCAGTCATCCTTCTGTTATCAGCCTCCCAAGCCCTGGGATTACAGATGCACACCACCACATACAGTTTCAGTCACTGTCTCAGCGCACCCCAGGGGTGGGGCTGGTACGGCATGCCAGGGATTGAACTCTGGTCCGCTAAGCCTGCCTAAGTGGGCATTTTAGTCTGCTCAGCTATCTGGCCAGCCCAAGTGACATATCTCTTTTAAACTGCCACGTCCTTACATGGAGAATGGAGATAGTGTAGCCACCTTTTCCTACAGGATTACTTGACCTTTAAGTTCTGGTGTCAAGACAGGGATTTGAATCTTATCTCTGCCTCTTAGCATAGCATTGTGGAGAGACAAGTTAAACTTCTCTGGGCCTCTTTTTCCTCATTTATGAATTACGATTGGTCATAGGGTTTATCTCAGGGAGTTTTCTGTGTAAGAGGCGATAATGCATGGAAGACTTAGAATGCTACTTGATACCTAGGAAACACTTATGTTCTCTATTATAGTAGAAGCTCCCCTGGTGGACCTGATGCCAGGAGGTACAAATCAACTTTAGCTTTTGCTCTTGCCGACTCCCACCTTTCACACTGCTGCCATGCCAGATGAACTTTGTAGAGCTGTTGGCTAAAAGGATTCAGCATAACGTTTTCATTGCATGGATGGCGTTTGACTGTTGCGCTCCTCTTACAGGATACCTTTGGAAGGAAAAGCTTTCTTGGGAAGGTCACAATTTATCTGAAGTTGAAGAGCATTATGTTTTCAGAATGTGGGTTGGAGACTCTTTTTATTGAACACAGCCATTTTGTGTCATGTTGATTTCCTCAGGATATGAATCAGAGAGCAAGAACTGAAGACTTGTTCCAGGAAGAAAGGGGAGGACTAGCAGGGGATGTTTCAGTGGTGAGGCAATTTACACACTCGTCGTTTTCATAGTGAGTCACGGGCTGTGATGCACTTCATAGCGATGTCAGTGAGCTTCCAAATCTAGAATTAGACGTGCCTGCCAAACAAGGCATGGAGAAGGACAAGGTCTTAAACTCCACCTAGTTATCTTCACAGAATTCTGGAAGAGGAACTTCAAGAAGCTTTCAACCCATTAAAAGAGAATTAGCTAATCATGGGAAGAATATCTTTAGCAAAATAATTTAATAAAAATTTTCAATAACCAGTTTTAGTGTTCCAGAAAATATGCAGGTCTTCCTAATCTTTTCTCTAAAGCTTTCTTCTCCCCTTTGGCTATGACCCAAGGCTAACTACTCTTTTTCATATTGGCTGACCTAAGCTTTTCTTAAAATCACATTGCAAACTTTCTTTTTATGTTATTAGCGGCTCCTCTTTATTTTCTAATAAAACAATCTCAACTCATTTCGGAGGCTCTCTTCTATTCACCTTTTCCAGACTTCAGGTCATTTGGATCTACCCTTCTATGAGTGTTCCCCAGCTATTCTAACAATAGAATAGAAAATACCAACATTTTGTTTGTTTCACTTGGGCATTCCTAAGACTCTGTACCAGTCAGAGTGTATTACAGGTGCTTACAATATTGATTGAATGGATAAATATGGCCTTATACCTGTATAGATTTTGAAGTTTTGTGAAAAACTTTAGGGGTTAGTGCTGTGGCTCAGTGGTAGAGCATATGCCTAGTATATGTAAGGCCTGTGTCTCAAGCCTCAGTACTACAAGGGAAAGAAAGAAAGGAAGGGAGGAAAAGAAATTATCAAACAACTTACTTTCAATTATTTTATTTGTGCCTGTCCCACCACCACAGTCTTGGTTTTTGATTAGTAAGCCAGTATTTGTCTGAGTAGAGTTCTGAATTTTATCTCTAATTCTCATTCACCTAAGTTTTCTAAGCAGACCTACTGGTGTTTTCAACTAATATATATGGAGATTTCAAAAAGGGAAAAAGAAATTTCATTTGGCACAGCTGCACCTTTCCTGAATATCCTCCTGAATGAGTTAAAGCCATCATATTCCAGCAGTATGTGCATGCCCATGTTATAGAAGAACAACTTATAATGGCTAAATTATGGAAGCAGCCTATATGGCCATTACCTGATGAATACATGAAAAAATGTGACAAATGAAAGCAATACATTACTGCTCAGCTATAAAGACAGACAAATGGATCTATGCTGAGACCATAATGCTACATAAAATAAGAGGTTAAATACTGCACATAGAAAGTTAAATATTGCATGAGTTCTCTTATATGAGAAACCCAAAACATAAATAATTAAACAAATAAAATAAAGGGGAGCTGATGAGAATGAGATCTGGGGAAGGATGAGAGGGGCGTAAAGGGGAATAAAGTTGATCAAGATACAAAATGTGCATGTATCAACTCCCAAAAATAAATATAATTATTATGTATTTTAACATATACTAATAAACACAAATTTAAAAAGAAAGTATAGCTACTCATTATACGATTTTTAATTGTAAAATGAAATTTGTTCATTGTTTTTATTTTATTTTATTTATTTTTTCTTTGGTGGAACCAGAGATTGAACTGAGGCCCTTGCGCTTGCCAGCCAAGTGCTTATTCTACTGAGCTATCTCCCTGCCCCCCCTTTTCTTTATTTTTTTTTAAGAGAATAAAAAATATTTAAAAAATAATTTAAAAACATTAGAAATGATACAGAGTTTTGATTTTAAAAAATGGTAGGGGCCGGCCTGATAGCTCAGTGGACTAAATGCTTTCTTAGGCAGAGTGCAGAGGCCAGGGTTTGATCCTTGGTGTGCGGTGCTGGCCCCATTCATGGGGCACGCTGAGACAGCAATTGAGACTGAGCATGGTCGTGCACTCCTGTAATCCTAGCACTTGGAAGGCTGAAAACAGGACAGTCACTATGAGTCCGATTTACATAGTGAGACCCTGTAGACCCTGTAGACCCTGCAGACCCTGCCCACTCTGCCCTAAATACAGAAAAAAAAATGGTAGGGACTCAGTAATGGTTGTTATATTGCATATTGTTGCCTTCAGGTTAGTTCAGATTAGCAGATATTGAGCTCTAATTTTCACTGAATTTTACAAGCTCATCATTTTCTCATGATGGATCTATAGTTTTGTTCTGAGTGTGAAATATTAACACATGATAAGGTGCTTTTAAACTTTTTCTCACCACAGTGTAGAACAGCTTGGTGTGGTCTTGTCTCTTGTCTTCTCTTGTCTTCTCTTGTCTGTCTGTCTGTCTGTCTGTCTGTCTGTCTGTCTTTCTTTCTTTCTTTCTTTCTTTCTTTGTCTTTTGAGACTGGATCTTGTTATGTAATTCAGGCTGGCTTCAGCTTTGAATTCAAAACATAGCCCAGGCCTCCCTGGAGCTCACTGGGATCATATCTCAGCCTTCCAAGTGCTTGAAGTTTACGGGTGTATACTGCTATACCTAGAAACCACTTAGTGTCTTGATTAAATTATGGGTTCTTAGTATGAGGACTTTAGTATGCCTTGGGATGAAATCTATGCTGTAGGAATTCTTCACTGCAGAAATCAATGATCTTTACTAGTCCTTCCATTACTTTACTGGACTTCCAGTTTAGCCAGCGGTGGACATTGGTTAGGGATGCAGGATCTCTTGTACTGTCTTCCTTAAAAACAGGAGCCCTGTGAGAAATTTGTAAATTCTCATCTGCTAATCTAGGAGCTGGCACCAAGAAGGCATTAATATATATTTATCACATTAAATTAACATCTATAGGGAAATCCAAAAGCTTGGTCATGATTTTGTCCATTAACAATGTGTCCTTGGATAATTTACTGAGTTTCTGCTATGTTATCTGTAAAATGAGATTGTTGTCTACCTTTAAAGGACTAGTGGAAATTTAAGCATCCTAAAAATGGAAACTTAAGGCATATTTGTTTTAGACTAGATGAAATACCATTCTTTAAATAATTTAACAACTGATTGTTTTTGTGTGAGTAATCAAAGCAAATGATCTCTTGGTGATCTACTTATGGATTAATATTTTAAATCAGTTAGTAGGTTTTGGGGTTTTTTGGGCAAATTCCTACAAACCTCAGTCTGTTTTTTCCCCGTTAATTCATATTCCATTGTGGTCATCTTCATTGCTGAAATGGAATTGTCAAGTTGAAGGACATGTTGAGGACTGATTTGTTAAAATCTGGACTCGTAATTCTCAGCTGGAAGAGTTTAGGGCCAAGCAGCTCCAAGAATTATGGTATCAATTAGATTATCATGGAACATGAGAGTGGTTTTCTAATTTCTCATTAATCTGTGGTAGAACATTGAGAAAGGTTAATGCAGGAGAAAATCTCATTGAGTCATTGTTGGGTGCTAGATGAATTAACAAATGTATTGCCTTGGTCAATGAAACAAGTCTGTACTTTAACATTGCCTTGCTGTAAAAGTCATTATAATTTTTCACATAAACAGTTTTGCTTTGCTAATAGCTGACAAACCTGAGCAAACATGAGAATCATCTAGAGAACTTATAAAATCACAGATGAATGAGTACTACCCTAAAAGCTTCTGATTATGTAAATCTGGGATAGGATGGATCTCAAGACTTGCCATTATCAGAAGCTCCTTGGTAATGCTAATGCTTCAGACAGGAATCAGACATCATATCAGTTTTCCTTAGAATTGCCAAGGCTGGACAAAGTAAGAATTCCATAGACCACTGCTTTTCTCTGAGACTATGAATGAAATGGGACTGCAGCCTTCAATGGCAGAGGCAGGCATCTACGGGTCACAGTGTCATGTAAAACTACAATGAACTCGAACAAGAAAGCCAGCACCATTTTTGCTTGCTTTAAGTGAACCGTTCAACAACTTCTTGTCTGTTTGTGTGGTCTGATCTGAACTTTGTTGGGTCACCTAAAAGTATACTGTCAAAATTTTAGAAACAAAAGATGCATCTTCATTTTTTTCCAAGTTGTCATTCTAGTTTGTTATCTCTTTTCCAACAAAGGAGGATGTGCTATAGTATCTGGTCCTTTTGCTTTATGATCAAATTACATAGCTCTCTCAAGCTATTTCAAGTGAAGATGTTTCATAGAGGCTCAATTCTATCAATTCAGGTTTTTTTCCCCCTGGAAGCCCATTTCATTTCATTCAATTCAGATAATATCCACTGAGTGACTTCTCATGTCGAGTACCATTCTAGGTGCTTTAGAAAAGGTGTGACCCTGACAGACACCAGTCTCTGCATTTGCCAAGCCTACATTCTAGCATGCAGGGACAGACAGTAAATGTGATACATAAATACGTAAGTCAATATATCTCTGGCAGAGTGTGCTATGGGATAAAAGAAATTAAAACAGAGTAATGAAGTTCAAGACTTCTAGGGCTGGCAAGAGAGAACAGTGTTCATGGTTACAATTTTTAGAAAAATGAGTATCATTTGAGCAAAGACAGAGGAGGTGAAATCTTCAACATATACCTGGCAAAGTGTGTCACAGGCAGAGAGAACAGACTGTGCAAAGGCTCACAGGTAGGTATACGCCTAGCTGTTAAGGGACAGCTAGGAAGCCAGTGTGGCTAAGTGGAGTGTAAATGGAAAGTAGTCATTCAGAGAAATGAGAAAAAGAGAAGGAAAAAGCCACATAAAGCTTTGTAGGTCACTGAATAAATACCTTGACTTCAATATGAGTAGGATAGGCAGTGCAAGGTGTTGAAGAGCTGATGCTCTAAGAAGGCTCTGTAGGGATATTATATTGAGACCCAATCAAGTGAGGCAAAGTTAGAAGTAGAAGCAGAGCCTAGTTAGGATGCTGTGCCAGTAACCAAAGCAGGATATAACATGACTTGGACCATTGGTTCTTGCTAAAGAGTCGTCTGGAGTATTCTGAAAATATTCAGTAGGATTTCATGATAGATTGGATGCAAAATATGAGAGAAAAAGGAAGCCAACTTTTGGCTTCAGCATGTAAAAATTTGGAATTGCTATTGATTAAGGTGTCTATTGATTGAGATTTGTGGGGAATGTTGGGACTTTGGCTTTGAGTACATTGAATTTGTAATCTGTTAAATACCTGATTGTAGATGTCGATTTGTTGTGAATCAAGCATATGTGGGACTTGTGAGACTATGTTGAGTGTCTAGACTGAAAATGGAGATCTGAGAGTCCTCAACTTGTTGGTATTACGAACTATAAGTCTGAATGAGATTATCGAGTGAATGGGTGGAGATTAAATAAAGGCATGGATTCAACCTTACTCTTCCCCAGCATAAGTGAGGACAAAAACTATTAAGATTCAGTGTCATGAAATCCAAAAGAAAGAAGTATATCAAGTAGAAAGAAGTAAAAAAAAAAAATAGGCCAAATGCTGTTGGTGGATCTAAAAAGAACACCAAAGACTTTCCATCGAATTTCACAACTGAACATAATTGGTGATCTCAACAGGAACGTAATTGGGTAGAATGGTGCTAGTTAAAGCCTGATTAGGTAGTTTAACAGGTAGTGAGAGGACAGGAATTAGAAACACTGGAAAAGCCAACTTGTGAGATTCCTATGAAAGGAGGCAGAGAAACAGGATTCAAGTAGGTGAAGAGGTAGGGTCAGGGCATTTTGTTGCTGTTTAGTTTTGGTTAGGAAACATTAAAATAGGACAGTGTGATGACAGGACTGTTCTAGTAGCCAGAGGCAGATCAATGCTTTAGGAAAGATAGGAAGACTTACTTAAGCAGTAAAGTGACTTCTAGGGCCCACATGGAGCACTTGCCTACAGAAAGGTGATCAAGTATCTTTAGCCATAACAAAATTAGGCCTAAGTATATGCCTCCATGAGTATTTATTCAAAAAATAAAATGAAGTCAAACATAATACAAAGTTATGCCATGCATGTTCCATTTTAGGAGTATTTCTAAATGAATAAATTAAGGTTTTAAAATAAAAATCTCTTGTCTTTTCAACAAAGGACCCTTTTTTCCTGGTAAATGTTTTTGTATCAAGCATAGACATTTGTTATTGCTCCAACAAACTTCTAATGTACACATAATTAGGAGTATTTGCCTAGGAAATTTTCAGTTTTTAGTTTTATGTGCATGACTGTCTATAATATTTTAGATGTTAAATGTGAGTAACTTCTGTGAGAAATTTTCTTCCGCACTCTCTTGTTCTTCATTCTGACAAAATGGATGTTCACCACCATCTTATCCATGTTGACAATCTGGCTCTTCATAGGTATTGGCTGCAGTGCTTAAAATGATATAATTAGCAATTTTGTCTATTTTTATAAATTTATAAACATAAATGCAGAGAGAGAGAGAGATCTTAAATTATTTCTTTGCTATAAAAACAGTGACACTGACACTCTGGGGGACATTGAGAGAAAGCACACTCTCAATATCCTTGTGCTTTGCTTGATCAAAATGCATAAAAGACAATCCAATAAGGCACTACATTAAGTGTTGCAATGATAATAGTCTCATTCTGGACTGCTATAGCAAAATACTATTAACTGGTAGGCTTATAAACAATGGAAAATTATTTCTCCAGCTTAAGAATCTGGAAGCCCAAGACCAGGGTGAATGGTTGTTCATGTTAGTTAGGGCCCTTTCCCAGGTGACATGTGGTTGACTTCTCATGGCACCCTTACTTGTAGAATGAGGGTGAGAGTTATCTCTGTGTCCCTCTTTTAACAGACTGGTCTCATTCAAGAGGACCCCATCCTCACTGTCTCATTTGCTACCCAAACTTCATCACCTACAGCCATTACTTTGGGATTTAGTATTTCAACATATGAATTTCAAAGGAACAGTCCCAGTGTACTATACTAATAAATTATCTGATAGATGTTTAAAAATACCTTTTGAGATTGACATTGATGATCAGATTAGTTTAAAGCCAAAAGGAAATCACCATAATATTGAACTGGTTGAATTGTAGGGGAAATGAAATGTATATCTTCATAAAAATGCATGTACGTCCCTTGGTAAGTGTCTAATAATTTATAATAGGTAGAAGATGACAAGATTGCTCAGGAAGGACCCAATAAAATTGTCGACATTAGAGGACTGTTCTTAGTTAGTTATTTGGGTGTGTGGGGAAGGTTACTGCAGCCCACAGTGCTTTACTGAGAAATGGATTTAACAGCAAAACCATATGAGGTCCAGGTGGACAAGAAACTATCATTCAGCTTTTATGTGCCAAGCACACAGTCATCTTGTATACACATTTTATTTAGTTCTTATGATAGCCCTGTACAATAAGTTGTATTATCCCAATTGTGTGGATGAGGAAATTGAGTTGGGGAGAAATGATTAAGCACTACAATGGGAAAGCTCTCTGCAAATTGTTAAGTAAATTAAAAGACTGACCCTATCTACTAAGCTGCCCATAAAAGAGCAAAATCCTCACCAAGGTCACTATGGGATTTGATTCCTAAGCCCCTAGTCTTCTTTTCACTATTCTAAGTTATTGAATTGCTCATCTAAATCCAAGCCAAACTCACATGCGTGGTACTGGCTTGGTCAGAAACTAGGAGTCAGCTTTTTTTTTTTTGTTATTGCTCTTAGGATTTAGTTCATGCTCCTAAACATGTATGTGGAGGTAGTTTGCATTAGGATATTGATAAGGGTTGAAGACAAAGGAAAAATTGCACTTATTTTCCTGTGAGCAAAAATGTTTTCCTTTCAGAAGATCATAGTGTATTTTCTTTGGAATGTGACTGCTTGAAACTCAAATTAGTATTGTTGTAGTTGATCAAAACAGAGTATCTCTCCTCTTTCTCTATCAATCCAGAGAGAGAGAGAGAGAGAGAGAGAGAGAGAGAGAGAGAGAGAACCTAATCTAATATATTCTACCAGATCAAAAGAATTTCAGTTATAATAATAATAACTTTATTTTTTCAACAGGAAAACTAAATTATAGTGGCTTGGTTGTGATAGCTTTTTAGAGAATTTAAAGGTTATCATACTAGCCACTATCATAATAGCACACTCATTCATAGTAGTCAGTTGTTGAGTGCATAACAACATCATTTATGAATAAAGAACAGGTTGGTTACTGGGACAACTTACAAATATATTATTTTATACCTAAGTTTATTCTAGAACAGAAAGTAAGTCAACACAAATATTTTGAAAATTTCCCAGGGAAATAAATGACAGATCTTTCAATTTTTAACACTTTCATGTTTTTGTTCTTCTTTTTCTTCTTCAAGATGTGAAGAGGAAAAAAAAAAAAAAAAAAAA
>NDGM011060974.1:0-11523 GCA_002564305.1 Octomys mimax
CTCCATGGGCTGGTCCTGGGTCTGGGTCTCCTCCGGCATCTTGGCAGAGCGCTGCGACGACACCCAAATCATAGATTTAAATCCAAGTCTGCACATGGCAGAGAGTGAGATCTCCCAGAATTCCCTTGTAAAAGGCATTAATCCCACGAGGTTATATTCCCATTCTTACCACCTTACTTAACTTTAATTACTTGCTTACATCAAATACTGTACAATAGAAACTCTGGAGTTAGGTTTTCAATTTATGATTTGGAGGCAGGCAAAATTCAATCCATAAAAGGAAGCCAGGAAGAAAAAGGGATCCTGTCCAAGCATGGAGTAGGAAAGACTCACCCGCTCTCCCACCCTTCCACACAAACCAACACACACATGTCCAGCACACTGGAGTTTGTGGAAGAGGAAAGGCTGGAGGTGAACTGAAATGTGTTAGGCCTCTTCCCTGCAGCCGGCTGCAGGGCACTTCATCTCTTCTAGGTAAGTCCCACAGCAGCATCACCAGAAGGGACTGTCCCACCATACAGCTGAAGAAATTATGGCATAGAAAGGTTAAATAACTGCTGCATACTACACACTGATCCTCTGGTGGAAGTAGGATATGAGCAATTTTCACTGCTCCAAAACATCCCTGAGAGGGGACAGAAACCCATGATCTAGATCAGGGGAGCCACTGCCTACCAAATCAAGGGTCTCAGTGAGCTCTGGACAGGCTTCTCACCAGTAAAACATATTGTTGCCTCATTCACAAGGTTATTCTGTGGATTAAATAAAATCCCATGTAAAAACTGCTCAGCACAAGCCATAGCTGCTTTCCCTCCTTGGCTTCCCTCTGAGGGCCTACACTGAGCTGGAAAGGCAACTTTGATGGAAATAACTAAGCATGTGCCCGGGATTGGGGTAAAAGATTATAAGGAACAAAATGAATGAAAACTATGTTCATTTTCTTCTCTCAGTCCAAAGCCTTGCTCTCCTGGTCGAAATATTTTGAAGTCAGTCAGAGGGGTAGGCTCTGACCCTGGGCAGGCTGAGACACAGCACTCCACCCCTACAACCTCAGAAGGTGAGGCCTCCACTGGGTGCTCATCTCAGGCCCTGCCTGCACCAAACCAGATCTGGCTGACACCCTTAGCTCCTCTGGCTCATGCTCCATGCCCATCAAGCCTCTCATTCTCACCTTGGTAGAATCTGTAGGTCTTCCTGCTTCTGTCCCTGGATGGCCCCTCTGGGGTACAAACCTGCACACACAACAGTCCCTTACTAGTCAGATGGTCTCCAACCAGGTCTGTGCTAATATAGTGTCTTACTCAAACACAACCATGTTAGCTGGGACTGTCCAGCAGGGAGCTGACTTACTAATTAGGGAGACTGAGAATTCCAACAATATGCCACATGCAAGCTGAGGAAAGTTGGTGGCATGGCTCAGTCACAGTCCAAATGCCTGAGAACCAGGCGGCTGCTAGTAAAAGTCCTGGAGCCTAAGGGCCAGCAAGCCTGGGGTTCTAGCATCAAGGAGAGAAGATGGGTGTCCAGCCTATGGGTGTCTTTCCTCCTACATTTCTGTTCCACTCAGGAGCACAGCCAATTGGGTGGACCACACCCACACAGGCCAGGTAGGATCTTCACCCATTGATTTAAACACCAGTCTCACTTGGAAACACCCTCACAGACCTATCTTGGAAAATAACATCATGCAGCTTTCTAGGCATCCCTGAACCCAGTGAAGTGGATTCCTACACTGAGCCATCACCACGGCTCTAGCCCATCACTATCCTGTTCAAGAGCTCACTTCCCTGTGGTAGCACCATTCCCAGAGCTGACTCTCCTGCATGCCCAACATACCCTGTCCCATCTACTTCCCTCCCCTGGCATGCACCCTCCTCTACCTCACAAGCTCCTGCTTATTCATCTCCCACGAGCTCAAATAAGAAGCCTTATTTGAAGAAGCCTTAGCTCTTCTAAGAAGCCTTCATTTGATCTCCTCAGGGAAGAATTGGCTGTATCCTGATTTTCACATCATTTTGTTGAACATTTTTCATGTATTACCATTAACAGCATACATTTGTCTTCCCACCAGACCATAAGATCCTATGAGCAAAGGTTTTCTCATCTTAGTATCCTCAGTGACTAAATAAGTAAATATTGATGGAGGTCTTTTCTTTGTTGTGAATAATTATGTACTATAATTAACAAACAACCCTCAATTGATCCTCAAATGATCTACCTTAAACTACTTGAACCCCTTTTCATGTTTGTCTGCTTGTTTTAAGACAGGATCTTAAACTCCTGGGCTCAGAGAGTTTAAGAACCCTCCTATTTCTACCTTTCTAGTAGCTGAAAACACCGGCATGCACCGCCACATCTGACTTCTCTTATTTTTTGTTGTTGATTTTTTTTTTCCCCAGAACCAGGGATTGAACTCAGACCCTTGCATTTGCCAAGGAAGCACTTATTCTATTGAGCCATGTCCCCAGCCCCTGACTTCTCTTGTTCTAACTTCTCTTTCTAAATATAGTATCTCTGATGTTAAGTATTAGGCCCCATGCTATTGGCTGACCAGCACACTGACTTCCACTTACATGTACAGCTGCCACTGTGACCTGGGGCCACCCTGGACCTTTATCAACTGGGATAGAAATGAGACAGCCACTTTCAAATTGTTCTCTTAGGTGTTTGGGCACTGAGATGGTTAACAAGGAAATCAGCCCCACTATTCAAATATCCAGAGACCAAATCCTGAAAAGGATACAAACCAAAAATCCCTTAGCAGAGCCTGTAGGCAAAACCTATGCTTTCCCTAATCCTCCCTCAAAGCCAAGGACAACTTTCTATTCCACCGTGGCCTGTGTGATTAGGAAGACTGTGGGCACTACCACCTCTTGAGAACACATCAGCTTCTCCCCTTGAAGACTTCCTGACTCTATGCAAAGGATTCCAGCAAGAGGAAGAGTCACAAAGCTGGTGGCTCTGTGTGCCCTGTTTAAATAATGCCAGGGTCTACCCAACACAGTGCTACTTGACTTTCTTCTCACAACCACACCTAGAGCAGAAAGCATACAAGTCAAGGACAGAGCACTCCTGGTAAGTCCACAAGGCCTAATTTGAACAATTTCCCTTTAATATTTTTCCCCTGGAGCTGGCTGTGCTCAAGCAAGGATTCTGACTAGACTTTGGGATGCAGACTTGGCTATTAGGTCAAGCAGAGAGCAAGGACCAATGCAGTCATGATGCTATCCTGTCCATTTTGTTTCTTCTTAGGGAAGCACACGTGAAGCCACAGCAGAGCTCCCTGCTCCTGGAAAGGGCCTTCTCAGAGATGGAGAGGCTGGACACAAATGCCTCAAACGATCAAAGTCCCTGCCAGTTATCTGAGAAGTATAAGCAAACCTACCTCTCACTGTCCTATTGTCTCATCTTCATCCTTGGGGTACTTCTGAATGGCACTGTCTTATGGCTCTCCTGGCACCAAACCAAGCCATGGAGCTGTGCCACCGTCTATTTGGTGAACCTGACAGTGTCTGACTTGCTCTATGTACTGACACTACCTTTTCTCATCATCACCTATGTCCTGGATGACAGATGGCTCTTTGGGGAACTGTCCTGCAGACTGGTGCGCTTCCTATTCTATGCCAACCTTTATGGAAGCATCTTGCTGCTGACCTGCATCTCTGTGCACCGCTACCTAGGTGTGTGCCATCCACTGTGGTCGCTGCCCTACCGGACGCGCAAGTATGCCCAGCTGGGGGCCGCTACCACCTGGTTCCTGGTGGTCCTCCAACTTCTACCTACACTGGTCTTTTCCCATACAGACTACACCAATAGCAAGATGATCTGCTATGACATGACCAGCCCAGGGAAGTTTGATGAGTATTATGCCTACAGTATGATTCTATTGCTATCTGGCTTTGTCCTTCCTTCTTTGGTCATTCTGGTGTGCTACTTCCTGATGATTAGGAGCCTCACCAAGCCACAGGAGACCCTCACAAGGACAGGCCCCACGGCCCGGGCCAAGTCCATCCGGACCATCTTGCTGGTGTGTGGCCTCTTCACCTTCTGTTTTGTGCCCTTCCACCTTACCCGCTCTTTCTATCTCACCATCTACTTCCTGAGCTCACAAGACTGCCAGCTCTTAATGGTAGCCAGTGTGGCTCACAAGGCCTGGAGGCCTTTGGTGAGCATGAATAGCTGCCTCAACCCCATTCTCTACTTTCTGTCAGGAGATAACAACAGAGCCAGGTTTTTCCAGAAACTGAAGCAGAGCAAGGTGAAGGGGCACTCAGCTGGAGACACAGGAAGGGTGCGCAGGGCCTGGGGGATGTGGGTACTGCCAAGGTGAAGTCTTGGGCACCATTCTTAAACAGAATGGGCTCCATGGCAGGCCAGGACTTATTTGAACAAAGACTAGAGAGGGGAAGGGGAGGGGACTTCAGAACTCCTGAAAGGGTCCCACTGAAAAGGATTTTATATTGACGTTACAACATTTTAAAATAAAAATATGGAGAGAGCTACCAACACTAAGGAGTACTGTTCACTTTATCACTTAGGTCTCAATTCAAATGTCCTTTTCAGAAACCACTCCTTCCCATCCTACTAAAGTTGACCTCTTTCCCCATAACCCAATCACTATTTTTTTCTTTCCGGATCCATTGTCCTTGTACCATACACTCCCAAGACTTGTCAATTCACTTCCTTATGATGACTCTCTTCTCACTACAAGACAGGCTCCAATAGGACAAGACCTCATCTTATTGCTGAATTCAAACAGGGTGGCTCTATAGAGTAGATGCATATGAAACAGAGGTGGAATGAGTGCGTGAATGGAAAAGTAAATGAAGCCCTCACTGTCTGAGAACATCTCCCATGGAGTAATGCATTTAATCCACATTCTGTCCCCTGTAGTTTGAGGACACCATCAGCCCCACTTACAGAGAACACTGAAGCAGAGTGTGGGGAACCTGCCCAAGCTACCAGCTGGAGGACACCTGGTAAGAGGGTAGGACGAAGGCTTCAGGTTAGAAGTGGCCTCCCCACAGTACTTGTTCCCAAGCTTGCAACTCAGGCCCATTCAGGAACTGGCCCAAGTTCTCAAGTGCAAAGCTTTCATTCTAGGTCAGCCCAGTTGCTTACACTCTCTGTATCTGCAGACCACCGAGTACACCTCCTGTGCTCTTCTGCTGCAGTTCTTAACCAATGCTGTTAGAAAAAGTTCTGCCTTTGTACTTAAACATGACATCTTCAGCATCAAACACACCAAAAAAGCTCTATCACTTTTTTAGTTCTTATATGAAAAATCTTAGAAATCATGTAAGAGCCAAAGCAATCAAAAAAGACAACCTATAAAAAGAAAAGCCTCTCCTATTTAAATAATTTCTAAGGTCCAGAACTGTTATCAAACAGTTCATTATAACCTCCTTATGTAGCGATGAGTAAATCCTCCTAAGAATCCAATGGAACCCCTCATTAGTAGCCCACTCTAATTATGGGAAATGTGTGAGGAAAGCATGCATATGTCTACATCATAAAAATTTATTCTAAAAGTATAGTTTATTACTTTCAAGGCCACACAATAATTAGAACTAGACTAAGTGTTGCTTAGCAAAAATCCTCAGGATAATTGGCTTAATGAGTAGGCAAGGATGTTTTCTAATTAGCAGGTCAGCTGTTTCCATATAAATGTTTCTACAGGAGATGTAAGAGCTAAAAACTGTTTGCAGCTACAGAACAAATCATGTCAGCTGTTAGTTTTCAAAATGAACAATTCAGGCAGTGAGCAGGAGAGGAGTTTCAAGGGATAGGGCCAGGCTCAGAGGCTGGGAGGGGCAGGAAGGGCATTCAGGAGTATGCTAAGTAAGGCTGAGAAGCAACAATCAGAAGAATTTCCCAAGCAGAGAACCCTGAAAGAGAGATCATCACAAGTAAATGTAATGCTTGTGAGGAATTAGCTAGCTCCTAAAAGGGAGGAACTGGAGACAGTGTGGGGAGGGTGGTCTGCAGTATGATTACTGAGCTGCTAAGATCAGCAAGAGCACCCTTCAAGACCGGGAGATCACCAGTGACATATGGGTAAAGCAATAGAAGTTATAATTTAAAAACTTAATCTGGCAACTCCAGGCATGAATGAATTACAGAAAAGACCCCTGTAAGGTGGTCTTTTCCTTCAAGTCCACCCTACACAGTGCCTCCAAGTCTCCTTTGAAATAGTATTTCCCAACGGGGCTGGAGGGATGGCTCAGCAGAATAAGTGCTTCCCTGGCAAACGCAAGGGCCTGAGTTCAAACCACGGCTCTGCCAAAAAAATAAATAAATACATAGTATTTTCCAGACATTATTTCCTCTCGATATCAGTTCCTCCAACCAATCCTCAGTTCCACATCCTCGTGCTGGCTTCCAGCCCCATCACAGGCCAGTCCCAGCTGCATCTTCCACTTGGTTTTTGTACCACAGCTTGTGGAATTCTGGCCCCACCCTTACCCGGACCCCCATCTACAACTAGGCACCCCCCAGAGATGCTCCTCCAAATGCCCGAGTTCTCCTCTCCTATGACCCTGGGGCATACCACCTCCTGCTCACTTTGACCCCATTAACACTTCTGACTCTTCCACTTGCCTAACTACCTGGAAGAAGGGGCTCCTTTATTACTGCAGGTCCATTCTGTCTCAGTTCTCCACCCTCAATCTACAAAACACAAAAGCCTAATAGTATTCTGACCTAGGTATGAAGAGTGGGAAGATGATCCATGTCAGAAGACCACTGCCACAATCCAAATATACAGTGACAGGCAAAACTATGCTGGCATGAGGAAATCTTAAATTTTAAAATATACTGGGCAGAATGAAAAGTGGGAAAATGTTCGGACATGACTGGTTAGGAAGACATAACAAAAATGACTCAGACTCCAAGCCTGAGAAATGCAAAGAATGATAAACTAGCACAGAGTACAAAGAATAAAGTACTGTTTGGGGGAGGGAGGGAGGGAAGGACAGAATGGGATTACACTGTGGGAAGAGTCACACAACAATAGCTGGAAGACCTCAAGGTGAAAATGGCTAAGAGGCAGCTTTAACTCAGGCTCTGGGCTGGAAGTTACTTGTGTAGACATATATATCCAAAAACTTCACCACTGACTTCTCTCAGGGACAAGTGAACAAAAACAATTTAAGCTGTAGGATACAAAAAAACCATAGAAAGTACTGACAGAACAGGATTGGGGCCAGGTAACACAGCATGGAAGAATGAAGTAAATGAAGTTGAGAGATAGAGAAGTTGATAACAGACCATTCAGAGAATAAACAGTTGTCTCAGCAGGGCGTCTCTGGCCCATATCTATACCTCTCTGAGAGCACATTTTCCCCTTGTGCCCTAATTCTGAGAGGTGTTTCTTACACCCTCTTAAATCTCCCACAGGATCTGGCAAAGGCTTGAATATATGGGTACTCATTATCTTTGTGGTATAAGTAAATACAAAGCAAATAAATGGGTTTCTTGTATATGCTTTTCTGAAATTACTGCTAAATTCAATTTATGATTGTGTGCCTATAAAGTTAAGTCACAAGTTCCCTGGAATTGATTTGTTCTAACACCACCAATTCAAACCAATTCCAGAATACACACCTGTATGCATTCTTTTGGATTTTTAGCTTTTAGTCTAAGGACAACATGAGGTAAGTTTTTCACAAAATCACTTGCAATTAAGCATAACCAAGTAATAAGATTGCATATTTTCTTACAATCTTTTATTTTCTTATAAAATCTTTTATTTTCTTACAAAAAAGCTCAATGTCTTTTTAAAATAATTTTATTTGAAACAAATAACAATGAGACAGTTTCAATAATTAATACATTACATACTGTTGTCTTCTTAGTGGTTATTCATAGTACAAGATGCAGACATGATATCCTGTCCACAAACACTATTAGAACAAATATTTCTATTCATTGAATTAAAAGAAAGTACAAGCTCAATGTCTTTATAATTCAATTTCCCAACTCTTTTGAGTTTGAATTTTATCCCTTTTTTAGTGTATCAAACTACTTCAAAGGTAATAGCTTCAAGAAGAATTTTATGATATGAAGCAGAACTTATGTTCTTGAAGCAAGCTGTAGCTGGGCATTTTTTCAGTGGTTAAATTACAAACACAAAGCAAAAACTGCCACTGCAAGAAAATTAAAGAATCAGAATGTTTCACTCTCCAGGTGGAAAAACACATTAACAAAGAGACCTTTATAAAGCATTAACCCAACAAATAAAGAAGCAGCCACTGAAGACTCTTATGTTTTCTCCTTTTATAGTCTGGTTTCTTGCAACAGTAGCCTCAATTTTTACAACTCTACCCTGAATTCACACTCTTATTATAATACAGCTGCTGCCTGCCCCACCATCCCATTCTGCTGAAACCGTTCTCAGCTGCACACTGATGACTTGCCAGTTGCGTCACCTCCCTCTTCAATTTTCTGTGCTGTCACCCACTCCCTTCAGCTAGATCGTACCTCTTCTTGCTCCCCATGAGTGGGCATATCATAGGACTATGTCCTGGGTGTTCTTCTCTGCCCATCTTGCACTCTTCCTTGGCCAGTCACTGGCTCCCTGATGACTCCAGTGATGCTCACAAACCTGTCTCCAGGGCAATCCTCTCATGTGTTGAATCCAACTTCTTGTTCATAGGTAATAACCCATATGTCTCTTGCACATTGTGATCTCCACAAAGCCAAAACTGCATCCATGGTCCTCCAAACACAGAGCACCTTGCCTGTGGCCCTACTGGTCAAATGGCACTACCATGCCTCCAACTCAGAACCCTGGAGCCACCCTTTATCCTGGGGACATGAGGCCTCCACACCTCACATCTAGGAAAAGGTCATGTCCTGTTAGTTCTCTAGTAGGTGTCACTAGAGCCTGCCCCTCCTTTCCATCTTCACTGCCACTGAGTTCAACTCCCAGCATCACTGCTCAAATCCATTATCCATTATTTCTGCCTCAAGATTTGTTCTCTTCTGCCATTTAATTCCCTTCCTAGCTTCCAGTTATCTTTCTGAGGTATAAACCCTATCTTGACAACCCTAGTGTGAGCATTTCCCAAAAGCTCAAAACACTAGGATGACAATCTTAATGGAATAAAAGGCCTCTGATAATCGGCCTTGTACAAATGCTTTTAGCATAAAATCCCACATCCTTCTTTCACCCACTTGTTATTAATCAGCAGGCTCCCTCAGCATTAGCTCCGAGATCCCTTCGTTTCTTCATTCTTACCCTTCTTGTAATCTGCCTGGAAGAGTCCTTCTACTCATCCTTTACAGAGCAGAGCTCAAGGACCATCTTCTCAGGAAATCATGGAAGCCCCAGGTCCTCCAATCCTTAAGCCCCTAGGCATTGCTTATGGCACCAGCCTTGCCCACACTGCACCAGTCTGCTTCACTGACCCTGTACCTGTTTCCTATACTCATGAATGGGGTCTTCAGCAAGACACCCCCACGATCTCAACATCTCTAAAGCAGTAGCTCTAACGAAGAGCCTTAGGTTCAGGGATGTCACATGTGAATGATGCCATAAAAATCCACACAGATTTTACATCAGCAAGCAATATTACATATTACAAGGACTGGGCTGGGTTTCCCCCACTATTAAATTTGCCTGAATCACAAGATGCTATAAAGATAAAGCATCCCAGTTTACTACAAAATGAATATTCTGGTTTCTCTTCATATCGTATAAATCTCTCACCTTTTACCAATTTACTACAAACGGAAATATACTGAAGTCTATGAACTATAAAGTAGAAAAGCATGACTACAAAAGCTTTATATACTTAAGTCATTATAGCAACAAGGCAAATTATTTTTAAAACTTACCTGGTTAAAAATAAATCAAAACTTTCTAAGAAGGCAAATATTTCCACACAAAGAGAATATACACATGTTATCATTAAAAGCAATGCTACTACAGTATTTTCCCTTTGGACAGTTTTCTAAGGAACTGTCTGTTCTGCATCTGACTGTGGTGGCTGTAACACAAATGTGGATCTATTAAAATTCACAGAAATGTGAAAAAATTAAAGACCTAGAAAATAATTCTAAATTCACGTGATATGATCGGCCCTCCCTCTCCCTAAGCCTAGAACCCACCAGAACTTCTAATAATCCCATCCACTCCGTGATGATCCAAAGTCCTGAGATGAGCCATCTCCAGGCTCACTTCGCCCAACCTCCACATGCCTGCCCAACCTCCACTACAAACACAGGTCTGTTCCTCCTCCAGCCCAATTTTTCTCAGCACAGCTTTTGATCTCAGCTGCTACAGCCAGCACCAGCCCAGCTACTTGTTCTCCTTGTACACGCCAAGTTCCATCCACTGTATTTCTTATCCGTTTTGCCCTTCAAGTATGAAGGGCAACGGTAAGAAGTTTTCCTGTCCTGAAACTTTCCCAAGGCAGATTGCTGTGCTTCAAAAGTTAAAAACTACCTGCATATGCAAAGACAGAACCCTGAAATAAGTTTATTTATTTATTTATTTATTTATTTTGAAATAAGTTTATTTTTTAACAAACCAGACACACTCCCTGCCCTCTGGAGCTGACAATCTAAGGAAGAAATAGACACCCACACACTACAAACACTTCATTACAGGAGAATGTAAGACAAAAAAGAAAAGTACTTTTTCAAAGATCACAGGAATTTCAGAAGAATCTGAAATAGACTGAGAGGTCTGGAAGTTTCCATGAGGAAAATGGTTCTAGGCTGGGATAGCAATGCCCAGCACTCACCCTGTGAGACCAATAGGCAACAGCCACACAGACACATGGCAGCCAAAGCCTAAAAAGGAGTAACAACTAAATGACAACACAACAAACTGTAAGTCAAGAAGAAGGATGTTAAGTTACCTTGCATAAGGAATGTACTTTCATTTGTTCCAGAACTTGTGAAGCATACACATACAATGCAATGCCAAGTACTTTATACAATATAATCAGCAAAGCACACTGATCTAATATTCGCTATCTGAAAGTATCTGTATGGCCATAAAGAACAAAACAAGTGAAATAAATTCTTTAACTTTAATACATAATATACTAAGGATACAACCACTGAACTTCATTTAAGATTTGTCAGACAAGCTTCATATTATTTTTAATACAAAATCATAAATGTGGGCCAGCCAGATAGCTCAGCAAATGAAAGCGCCTGCTTAGGCAGAGCACAATAGCCAGGGTTTGATCCCCAGTGTGCCATGCCAGTCCCGCCCCCAGGGCACGCTGATGCAGGGATTGAGACTGGGTACGGTGGCACACATGCCTGTAATCCCAGCACTAGGGAGGCTGAAAGCAGGAGAATCACTACGAGTCCGATCTACGTAGTGAAATCCAGCACACCTGTAGACCCTGCCCTAAATTAAAAAATAAAATAAAATAAAAATAAAAATAAAAAACATAGATGTTACTTAAAAGTCCCATTTTTTTTTTCTTTTTTTTTTTCCGGAACCGGGGATTGAACTCAGGCCCTTGCGCTTGCCAGAGAAGCGCTTATTCCACTGAGCCA
>NDGM011060976.1:0-13931 GCA_002564305.1 Octomys mimax
TAAATTCTGATACCCAGAATAAGCATGTGAACATATGACTTTTTTAAACATACAAGTAAAGCTGTCCATCACAATTTGCTATATTATTACCATTAAATTACAGTTGGAGCATTAAGTCAAATGAGTTAAAGTAAGCCTGTAACATACCTATGGATCAGCTTCTTATATTACACATACAAATTACCTTTTCATGTAGTCTCTTCACTTTAGTTTCAAAGTTACCCAGCTCTGAAGTCACAACTCAAGAATTTATCATGGTCCAAAGAGAAGGGAAAAACAATGTAACTAGGAGTGGTCAACAGTTTTATATATATATTGAAAAAGATGGCACAGCAGAAAGGACTGCAATCCTAGAAATGCAGGCCCCTACGAAGCAGCAATATGATAAACCCCTTCTTTCGAAAGGTATCTTTTTCTATCACTGGTAACACAGGCTAAATTACATTTTATGCCACCTGCAAGTAATTGAGGCAGTAGAATGCAGAGGTATCACAATGAATCCCACTTAATACAAGTAACTATAGACAGACCAATACTTTCACAAACTGTTTGCTTTTTCTGGTTTGCAGTTAAATACAGTTTTAATCCATAGCTTAACAATGAAGGGTCATACACTAAAGTCAATACATATATCTAGCATTTCAGTCTTAGCTTGTCCATGTATACAACTCAAATCGATTACAAGGCATGGCCTAACAGACACCACACCAGGGTTAGGTACTTTTTACAGGCACGAAATTTCATCTTGCACACTGAAGTCATCATACATACAGGGCAAAATTGGAGCTTTTGTATTTGTGTTTGTTCTTCATTTAACTTTTAAAACAGTACTGTAATTGAATATTGATACAAAACAGTAGCAAGTAGCGAGCATATGATAATTTTAGTCCTTCGTGCACTAAGTACTACACACTACATGCCGACAGTGAGCATTATTCACTGGCCCCAAAACATCATTTGGGATGATGTTTGTCACCCTCATAGGCTTCTCCATCATAACGGCACCATCTTTCCCAATTCAAATCAAAGTCCAGCAGTTCTACCTGATCCATTTCATCGGTCTCTTCTACTTCCTTCCTCTCAGATAAGAGTTTTTCCAGCAAGGAGAGTTTATCAGGAGAGAGAAATACATTTTCAGGAAAGCTTACCTTAAATTCAATGATTAGATGATCCTTTTCATATGGTCTATGATAAATTGGAATGCCTTCATTTAGCACACAATTGATGTCTCCATGCTTGACAATTTGACCTGGATGAGAGGTGATGACTACAGCATGGTTGCCAAGAGTGGATATTAGCTTTTGGAAGCCATATGATGCTCCAACTAGCTGCATATCTATACACATGAAAAGATCTCCTCTTCGAGTAAAAGCAGCATGGACCTTCTGATCTAACACAATAATAATATCTCCTGGCTCCATCCCTTGTTCTTGGTCTCCTTTACCATGGACTATTATCTTCTGGCCATCTTTAATGCCTTTGTCAATATGAACTTCTAGAATCTTCTTTTCTCTATCTTCCTTCCATTGCAGCTCTTACATCTGTTTTTAGGTCTGATACATTCTCCATGGCCCTGGTACTCCATGCACACAGACTGAATTTGCTCAACCATTCTAGGTCCTATCTGATGAATTCTTATTTGCAGTTCAGTACCTCCGCAGTTGGGACAGCACTCCACAGCTCCTTTCTTACCACCTCGGTCTACACATTTGTCACAAATCACATTCTTTTGCAGAGCCAATTTCCTTGTATCACCATTATATAAATCTTTTAAGGTTACTGAGAGCTGATACACCACATTTTTACCTCTCCTTTCTCTCTGCATCCTTCCTCCTCCTCCAAAAAACATTTCAAAGATATCCATGGGGGAGCCAAAACCACCACCTGCTCCACCCTCCTTAATTGCCTGTTCTCCTTTGTCGTATAATTCCCTTTTCTTGGCATCAGAGAGAACCTCATAAGCTTGAGAAATCTGTTTAAACTTTTTGCCTTCATTTGGATTCTTATCAGGATGGTACTTCAAAGCCAGTTTCCTATAAGCCTTTTTTAGTTCTTCTTGGGTGGTATTGGGCTTGACCCCCATAATTTAATAAGTTGTTTCTTTCACCATTTCTACAGGCAGAGAGTGGGCTGGTCTGCAGTGGGGTAAGTAGGGAAGAGCGCATAACCATGCACAGCCACTCCTCCTCCATCTCTCAGCATGTTCTGGAAAGTTCCACCGATAAGGCTATTTTAAAAGTACACATATTTTAATTATTAAATGTAATTTGAGTTTACAAAACAATTATTTTTGCTTTAAAGGATTTATTTTATATTTGAAAATCTTTCCCAATTTAATGGAGGAGCAAAAACGTTTAATTTTTTTCTTCTTCCATCCTTTGTCTCATAGCCAGCACTTCAATGACAACAGATAGAAGCTAATGAAAGGAAAGGACAATTCACCTATTTAATTGAGGTTATACATGGATAGCAGTGTTCAGAAAAGAAGAACCAGAGATCCAGAGAAAAAGATTTTTATTCTTAAGTTTGATGAAGAACAGACAGTGGTTTATTATCAATATCAAAGTGGTAGCAATAAGGGGTTTGAGTTAATGGTAGTTGATGAGGGGAAGCTCAGCCAGGTTGTCTGTTCACATCTTTCTTAGTCTTTCACTGGAGCATTTCTCTCTACCAAGTATGAAGCAAGACCACTCTAAGGAGAGGGGTTTTAAGGGAGAAGATAGGGAATGCATTGTTAGGTTTCTTGACTTGCAGTAGGAAAGAGGGACTAGAAATTCTGGTTTCTATAACTTGGTTTGGGGAGAAAGAAGGGCAAGAGATGGGATGATGACAAAATGCTAAGAAAACTTTCTATTGGGCCTTCCAGGGCCTTCAGAATCAAGATCTCATCACCCATGTCGAAGTTGCATAACTTGCTATTCATGTCTTTCCAGTGTTTCTTTTTGAGTTAAATATTTGTTTTTTCAAATTTATTCTGATGTGAACTTTAAGATAATAATCTTTACTTTTCCCAGGTATGCAGCACCATTTCTGAAAAATAAAATCTCTGCCTTTAAATTTGAAATGGCATTTTAAGTAAGTAAATAAATTTACTAGGAATGCTAAGAAGATGTTTAAACAGTTTGAGTTCCTTCTAGTTTTAGATTTAAAATACAAAAAAGAACAACAGACTTAAATTTAACTTCATATGGTCAAATCAATATTAATAAATTTGAAGGGCAAAGAAGGGATATTTAATATTTAATAAATATATCAGAAGTTAATATTTATCATGTATTTTAAAGTCATATGAAATATAACCACTTCAATGGAAATGTGGGCCAAAGAAAGAATATACTAGACAACTATATGTGTTCAAATGTCAAAAGCCTACTAACAGCAATAGTTTTGCTAAATGAATGCACAGCAGTTTCATTTCCTTTCTTATTAGATTTGTAAAATAAAAAAATACATGACATATATTTGGAGAGATTCTGTATTGAATACATGTCAAACGGTTTGTTATATGAATATCTGAACAGTTTTATATAATACTGACAGTAAGATAAACACATACAGTGTACTTGGAAAATAGTCTGTACAAATGTCTTGAAATTTTATATATTCTTACCCTTTGAATATAAAGTATATTTAGAAAATTTATCAAAGGAAACAAGGGGAATACTGGGCCATAATTCATGCAAAAAGAGCTTTCAGATTTATGGATACACTAGAAAGAATAAAAATGTCCTGATTGACAACAGGAGGTTGATCAACATCATTAGTTATGATCATAGTAAGCTCCATTCTTATGCTTCTCAATATCGCTTTTTCACAAGAATCCTAATTAATTGTCTGATTGGAGAAAACAAATAACAAAAGTAATACCTTAGAAAAATAAAGCAGATGAATTTGGAAGAACACAGATGAGTTCACAAAATGGTAAAAATGGGTCTATGTGTGCAGAACTCATTGCTTTGGAAACACCAGAACCCAAAACTTAGTCTTTAATGAAGAAGAAGGGCATTAAGATCTTCTGTGCTCATCAGTCCACAGGAGATTCTTGTGTTACTTATAATTCTGGTGTTATTTCAAGAATTCACACACCAACTAGTGGTCCAGGGAAATGAGGATGATTCATGCATTCACAAAGAGATGAAAATTTAAGATTTTTGAGATTTCCCCACACTTAAATATTGATTGAGTTTGTGCTGCTCTTGGGCATTAAAAGGTAATCATTGTGTACAAAGAAACCAGAGCCCTAGTAATTTTACACAACACACCAAGGCTATATGATGAGGTGATGGTGGAGATTTATTTGTAAATCACCTTCTCAACCCACACATTGGAAAGGACCTAACCTAACATATGTGCAGAGGACAGTGACATGGACCACTAAGGCAGGATAGATTACTTTCAACTGCCTTGTGGTAAAAGCACCAGAAAACTTTGGGAGGGTCGTAGTGCATAATATTGTTACCAAATAAGTGGTCAACAGAAGAATGCCGCCTATGACCCATGCAGAATTGGTGGAGACCTTTTTTGTTGTTTTTTTTTTTTCCTTTCAGAATATAAATAAGAGTTTGCGGATGGAAGAACTAAGAATAGTTTAAGATGACACAAAGGATAGTAGAAAGGTGACAAAAAGTGGATACAGCAAAGACACCTGATTGTTCCCTGGATTCTGCTCTTCCCATCCTCATTAGCAGACACTGATTTTCAGATATTGGCTGATTTTAGGCATTGGCTTCCCCTGGGCTGTAAAGTGAAGCTTCTTCATTGTAAAGGGAATTATTCCTTTTATAATTTTGCTAATATGGTTCATACTATAAGAAATCTACTCAGTAGCTGGGCAAAATAGCCCATGCCTGTAATCTCAGCACTTGGTAGGTCGAGGCAGGAAGATCACTGTAAACTTGAGGTCAGCCTGGGCTACATAGTAAGCTCAAAGCCAGTTCACACTAAATAGTGAGATCCTGTCTCAAAACAAACAAACTTCTACTTGTTACCTGTTTCAGGACTTCATGACTCCGCAAACGCATCCATGCCACCAGGGTGAAAATACCTAATCATCCATCCCCTTTGATTGCTTATCACCTAGAGATATAGGATTGTCTACCAGTCTTGTTCAGCGGTTTAAGTTACTGCTGAAACTCTTCACAGGGAAACTGAGTCAGATCAAGGGAATGAGGCAAGCATGCATAACCCTATGTTACAAAGTAAAGAACTGACATTAAAATAGAACTTTGTTAGGAATTTAAGTACCTTGAATTATCTTTCACCCATAAAGTCAAAAGATGATGGAAAAGCAAAATCCACATTTTTCTTTCTATTCATAGTTAACCTCCAGAAGAACATGCCAATACAGAGCACAGTGATTGCCTATTCAGGGGAGGTACATGAGACAGGACATTCTTGCTTTTAGTGGGCTGGAGAGATGGCTCAGTGGTCTAAAGCTCCTACTTAGAACAAGCTTGGCAAAGCACAGGGACCACGGTTCAATCCCCCAGCACCACATGCCAGCCAGCCCCACCCCCTGGTGGGCTGAGCTGGCAACACACATAAATAAATAAATGTTTTTAAAAAAATAAAATAAAATATGAGCATGCATTAATACCTCCTTGAATGTATGCACAAAAGACAGCTTCTTGTATGAGTGGTGCTAAATGATTTTTCCAAGTGTGAGTAGAGTTCACAGCAGCCTACAGGTGAAGCACCACACATAATGCATGGATTTCTACTCAGAGATCTGGAGTATTTTTGAACACACAGGACAATGATGCTGCCTTCAGTCTGCTCTACCAGCTAAGCTGCTCTTCTCCAATGCTGTGCTATTCTAGAATTTCCTTATAAAAGTTACAGAGCTTTTGGAATATTAGAACATTAGATTTTCTGTTAGCCTAACACAATTAATAAAAGATTATGTGTATATTTTTTTCTGAAGTCTTGCCCTTTTACTACCAAAGTAGGAAAGTAAAATGTTTTTAAAAACCTGTCAATAGCAGAAGTAGACCATAAGAGGGTAGATGGCTAATAGCTACTATTATGAGACTCTAGTGTGTTTCTCTGGGCCTTGTTGATGTTGAAAATCCCAGAAAAAGAAATAAATTTGCCTTTTAACTCCACAAAGCTTCTTGCTCACCCTCCCCATAGTAGTTAAAAATGTCAGAACATCATGTCTTCAAAAGCATTTTTCTTAAGCAGGGTTTCTTTTGTATTGCATGAGTCACAAATCAACCTTTTCCTTTCAACATCAGAATGGCAGCTTTTCTCTTCTGATTGCCAGACTGAAGGTGAAGTGCAGCACAATAACAGGTTTTGTGCGCCCAGTTCTCTTGAGGGTGGAAGGTCACGCACTAGGAGCTCTGGAAGAGTGTGGTTTTTTCCGTGGGTTGGATTATGCAGCTCTGTCCAGGGCAGCCCGGACTCATCTGCGAGGCTCCAGAGCTTGAGGCTTTTGGCAGCATTGCTGATACAGCCTTTGACTCAGACGGGCAAACCTTGGCTTAGCTTGAAGGAGAGTGAGGTCTTGGTTGTGCTCCAATGGAAACTGACAGTTCTTTGATAGGTGTTCGGGATACAAGGGAATGAGATAGTGGCATTAAATTTACAACAGTTAGTTTGCAAAATCTTCAGATCTATAGAAGTAGCATATTTCTGCTAGAAAATGAGTTTGGTGTAAAACACCTCTGCATTACTTAAACACTTGCACCTTGTATCTTTTTTCCCATTTGTATTTCTAGTTAACCTGTGGGTTCAATTTTTAAATAATTATAAAATGTCAAACCTTGACTTGATAATATTCAGAGCCTTTTGATACCTTGGAACTCTCTCATAGGGAGAAATTTTCATGCTAAGTTTTATATATATATATATATATATATATATATATATATATATATATATAATTTAATGTATACATTGATCAACTAAGCCCTGGGAATCTCATTTCAACACATCTCAAGAAAGAAATCCCAAATACAATTTTAGGGAAATTTTTGGCTAGGGAAATCCTATCTTGTGACATTAAGAAAGGAGGCATGGGCTGTGTTATTATATTCTGAGATTTAATCTGCAGAAGTCCAAATTGTTACTGGTAGTAATTTCCACAGATCTTTGAAGGCTCCACCTAGACCTTATTCTGTGCCAGGGCAATACACCCACTTTTTTCCTAAGGGAATTTGTTATTTGTTTCTGGAGCCACATTTTCTATGTCACTCTGACTCTTACATCTGCCTCCAGCTAGGACTACGCCTAACACATTGCTGCCACATTTCAAAATAGAATTTACTGAATCTGAAAATGTAGCTACAGTCTGAATTATCTAGCTATTGGAGTGAATGTTTTCGCACCATAGTATTTACTATTAACACAACCTCACTAAACCACAGCGATTTAGGTACTTCTGCCCTTTTGTATTAGGTCTCCTTACTAACTTGCATTAACTGACCTGACCCATATCAAAAACTGCATGTTTTATTTTCTTAAGAGCTTATACCAGAGGTTTTGGTATGTTCAGCACACTTTGAATAAAGGACAATGTTGCAGCAATATTTTCAATTGCTCAAGAATATTTATGAATATAGGAGTAAGCACAGAATTCTCTGTTACTCGTGTCACTTATTTTATGATCTTTAATACAGTGATCCTTTGGAATCAATTGAGGGAGAAAGCTAGTTCATCTAAACTTGCTAAGTTTTTAGCAAGTTGTGTAGGTTTTATATTATTTTTCCTTCCTGTGAAACTTTCTTAGAGTAGTTAAGTCTCCCAATTTGTTAATGCTAATCTTCCTAGGATATAGAAATTAAATATAAAACTTGTTAAAATTATTCATAAAGTAATAAAATAGTGTCATCAAGGAATATTCTAATCAGAGACTCTAATGTCCATTTGTCCTTAGAAATTGCTCTCTCCTTTTTTGTCTATCTCCTCTCTTCAGTTTAGCTTCTTGATTACAAGTTTATAAACTGGATTTTGTACTTCTACAGAGGTGCTTAAGAGCACCAGAAATAGGAATGAAGGCTATGCTTTCTGCCTCTTTCTTACCTATATTGTAGATCTGCATGTGATTAGAGTTATAAGAATGCTAAATTACCTAAACAGTTTGAAAACCAATTTCATCATGGGGAAGATTATTATACATTTAAATTTCAAACAGATAGCTAAATATATCAATTGATTCTGTGAAGATGTGTGAACTGCTGTGCTGAATGCTTTCATTGATATATTAACTACAGGTAAAATTATACCTAACACAACACCACTGAGAACCTACCAAACTAGGCAAACAAAAATGGGAGATAATATAAAACAACTGAGGGGCTGGCCTGATAGCTCAGCAGACTAAAGCACCTGCTTAGACAGAGCGCAGTGGCCAGGGTTCCATCCCCAGCCTGCTGTTCTGGCCCGTCCATGGGGCACGCGAGACGGTGATGGAGACTGGGCGTGGGGGCACTCACTTGCAATCCCAGCACTTGGGAGGCTGAAAGCAAGAGAATCACTGTGAGTCCGATCTACATAGTGAGACTCTGTAGACTCTGTCCTAAATATAGAAAAAGGAAAAAATAAAAATAAAAAATAAAAGACAACTGAGGACTACTAGTAGTTCTTTAAAAATTGAGCTTGACTAGCCTCTTGGGGTTCTGGTGAATGATTTCTCCCTTAATAATAAATCCCTATGAATTTGAAGGAAAATGTAATCCATATGTTTCTGATTCAATTACTCTCAACTCATTAAATGTTTTTTAAAAGTTATTTGAAATTTGAGAGCTCTTTTTATGAGATTTGGTAATCCTTTGTTCTTTGGATTAGGAAGAAGAATTTTGCCAAAAGTTAGTAGCACTTGAACCTAAATATACCTAAGGGGATTCAAAACTTAGTCAAAAGCCCACCACCTCATTACAGCCGGTGGTGCTCGAACATGCACGCTATTGGCACTTGCTGCCTCTTCCCACGTGCTTGATGACTTTGGAGCATTTCTTTTACATGTTGTAATAACCTTTGCATGACAAATAGCTATTACTATTAAAAAAGGATGACATCCATGAGTGGGGTATGAATTTAAGTTATGACTACTCTGTGGGGGATGAATGAAATAAAAATCTAATATTCCGAGAAGCAGAAATGATTTTGCTTCTCATAACAGGATAGCATTTATACATTGGTCGCAGGCAGCTAGCACACAGGATATGAAGAAAGAGAGTGAAACAATTTGTCCTCTAAGGAACAAGTAGCATTTAAATATAGATTTGCAGGGTTCTGATGTAGAATAAACAATGTATATACATAGAGAATGAAAATGTGCTGAGTAATACTGAGGCTTATGCTAACATGACACAGGTTTATCTGAAGTAGTTATAGATATTTTTGAGATTCAAGCTTTTCTTTTTATTTTGATCTCACAATGCTGACTCATATCCATGGTGACATGTTAAGATTAGTGTTGCTCAAATAGACATAGACAAAGGCTCTTTGCAGTTTAAGAGTGAGTAGTTGTGTCTGCTAGCTTTTGTTTCACTAAAATGAATTATCAACCTATTCCTATAACAAAAGAAAAAACATCACTAGACTACATAAAAAATTAGAGAGAGGGGTTGTGAAATTTTAAGAATAGGAGCACCTCATCTATTAGTGGCTCCTTAGCATCTAGAAACCCAATGGCTCATTCGGATTTAAGGTCTTAAACTACTCATCAGAGAGATAAACAAAATGACGACAATGGCAGGCAGGGAGTAGCAATGGCTACTGTCTTTACACCCAGGAAAGAAGATCTGCTATCACACTGCTTCAGCACCAGGGCCTCTCGAGCTATCCACATCACCTCCTACATTCAAGATTATATAGCACAGAGCTGGCTAAGGAGGAAGAACAACATTGTTGGAAACCTAGTAAAGTTGTTCTTTGATCTTTGGGAAAGCTCCTGTACAGATAGAACTATATTATATTCACTCTAGTAACTGAGAAAAGCAATACAGGACAATTCCAAAGATCAGACACTCTAACATCAGTGAGCTTAACTTGAAACACATGATCGCTTTGTTTCATTTGCTTCTAGATAAACATAAAGCTTGTAGTGAATAGACAGTGTTTATTTTCTTTTATTTGTCTGGTAATTGTACAAGAAGGTCAAGGATTGCTTTTGAATAAAGGTCATGATTTCATAGCAAAAGCATGTACTCAGAACCACACATGTTTTCAAATAAAATTTCCTAGAAAACTAATTTTAATGGGCAATAGTACTGCAAAATGTTTTGTGAAAGTTTTACAAAGCCCAACATCTCATAATAAAATAATTACAAAATTATGAACACCTCTGTGATCACATTCTGAAGAAGAGTCTATGACAAGAGGTTATATAAGGGCATGTTGAGTAAGTTCTGCCTGCATTGATATACTTGATATCATATGTCCCAAGTTCATGGCCAAGGGAAAAATAACTCATCCTGGTAACTTTTAAGTTAATAAAAGTATGCTCATAAGGGAAGAATTTACAGAGGCAAGTTTGTCTTAAAAGGAGAATAAAGATACCTGCCATATATTTAAAATTTCTATCAGCACTATAAAATGATTTTATGGAAAGATCCACTAGTACTTTTTCTTTCCCTTTACAGTCTTATCCTGTGCTGTGGTCTGAATATTTACGTCCCTCCAAACTCCCATGTTGAAACCTTGTCCCCAAGATGGCAGAATTGTAAGGTGGGGCTTCGAAGGTCAAGCTGGTAGCCAAAGCCTGAGAGTGTTTTCCTTCTTCTGTTGTAGTATTTGAAGATACAACACATCTATAGCTTAGAAAATGAACCCTTACCAGATGTTAAATGTTCTTTGACTATGGATCTGCAGGCTTTTAGATCTATGAGAAATACATTTCTAGAGCTTATAAACTAGTCACTTTAGGCTGTAATACTCCAGCATCCGGAGTACACTGGAACAGGTTGTAACACAGCATAGATAAACTCACACTTAGCTACCCAAGGCTGAGTAGAGATTGATCCTTAGCTTCAGAGACCAATGTGGGAAAAGGATCCATCTGGCCAAGCAGATACAAGAGCTTCCAAAAACAAATAAAAGATATATATATGTATATATATTCATTCTAGTTTTTGCTGGGAATATAGATAAGCTGCTTAATAAAACTGAATTGTGTTATTTTTCTTTGCTTCCATTCAGACATAGGAGTTGTACTGAAGTACATGAATTATGTGAAGTATTGGAAAAATAAGCTTGTAGAGCTTGTTTTGTTACTTAAATGTTACTTGTGTTGTTACTTAAATTAAACTTCATTAAAATGAAAAAAAATAAATAATCATTTCCTCAGAAACACTAGTACCATGTAAGTGTTCAATAGCTACACGTGGCGAGACACAGATGGCTCCTGTGCTCACTGATTTTTCCTCTTACATCTTTTCATCGTGTTTTTAATATTTTCCCCTTAAGTTGTGTTCTACCCAATGTTGGCTGATACAAGCTCTGGATCCTATGGGTTCTGGTATCCTTTCAAGGTCAAGAAGACAGTGCACATAACTCTACTTCTACGCAGCACAATTTAACCCCATTGGTGTCTGGGAGACACGACTGCCTTTCATCACATCAGAGTCAAAGGAGCAAATCAGTTCATTAGGATTCTTTATCACTGTCACCGCATGCCCAAAGAATAACCCTGCTTTAAAGGGCCAATTCATTGCTGCTTCAAAGAACTAAACTTAAGTCAGCTATATGTTTGCATATTCAGGTTAAGTATCCCATATCTAAAATGCTCATGACCAGAAGTGTTTTAGATTTCAGATTAGAGAATATTTACCTACACATAATGAGATATCTTCGTGATGGAACCAAATCTAAACACAAAATCCATTTATGTTCCATGGCTACTTTGTACACATAGACTGAGGATCTATGTAGAGATAGAAAGTCTGTATGATCTTCCTGGATACCCAGGAAATTTCTCCTCCTTATTTCAGAGATACTTTCCTGTGTGTTTCCAGATATGCAGGGCCCTAGTAGACACCAAGCCTAGTTCCATTGTCTTCAGGTATTCTGGAAACACAAATCCCAATGCATAAGCTTGATTTTATTCTGGAAGTAACTTCAATGATTAGCTGTGCACTGATGTCAAACTGGGTGCAGGTAAGTGTGGTGGGCCCTCAGTGTCTGGTGTTTTTCAGTGTAGGAAGTACACCCCAGGAGGGAAATACCCTCTGCTTTGAATAGTTCAGGAGTAATGAGAAAGGATTTCTATGGTTTTCAGCAGTTAAACATTAATATTCTAGAGATCAGCTGTCTGATGTAGTACCAGTTATCATGTATTGTTACCTAAATTAAACTTAATTAAAATGGAAAAAAATTAAGCACTCATTTCCTCAGAAACACTAAGTACCATGTAAGTGTTCAGTAGCTACACATGGATAGTGACTAACATGCTGCACATCAAAGATATGCATTTGTCCCTTTTTCACCACGGGGATACATTCTATCCCCCCTGCCCAGTGGATGCCTGAAGCCAGGGGTGGCAGAAACTCTATGTATATTATGAAACTCTACGTATATTATGACTTTCCTATACAGCCACGTATTCCTTAATGATGGCTGTATGTTCTGAGACATATTTCATTAGCTGAGATTTTTCTTGTGTGCATATCACAGAGTATGCTTCTGCAGAGTAAGATAGCTCCTATATCCCTGGACAATCTTCCAGGATCACTGTTGCACATGTCATCTGTCACTGACTGAACCATCACTCAGTGAATGGCAATGCATACATACCTCTGATAGCCTTTAGCTTATAAACTAGGCATATTGTGAGATTAACAACAATGACAAATGATAAAAGAACGATTAAATAGTACAACCTAATAAAGTTAACTAAACCTATGAAATGCTTGTTCTGGAATTTTCTGTCCAAAAATTTAGGACTGTATTTGACCATGGGTAAATGAAACCTTGAACATAGGGGATTCATATAGAATGCTGTGTTGGTCATGGCCACTTTAGAGAGCTCCTATTGAACATAACCATGGAATTATACTTTGGTTGTGGGCAGTCTTTAATAGGATCTGAGGACTATTAAAAATTTTCTTTTGAATTAATTCCTTCCATTTTTATTTTTATTTGGAGGAAAAGTTAAATCCCCCTTTTCAAACTGATATTAAAATACAATGCTGCTTTGATTTGTTTTTAAATTTACTTCTGTTCTGGGGTCCAAAGTACTTTAGGATGTCTATATCTTTTGTAGAATGCCTATATTTGATCAGTCAAAGTTTGGGCCACATACACTGACATGTTATTGTTGTACTTTCATATTGGAGAAACTTAGGTGAAAATATTTTACAGCATGTAATCAACAATAGGTTAACAACATTTTATATTTACATAAAATTATTTCCCCTTGCCCAGTGCTACTAGGGTGTGTTTAATAAAATAATGGCAGAGAAATTTTTCTAATTTATCTTTATAGGCTTTGGAGGGTTTTGCTGGTTAATTTTAAAAGATTATGTAAATTTATATTCTAGAAAGTGGTAGAGAAGAAGATTGATTTTTGTCTCTACATACCTCAGATCAGTGAACCCCTGCTGTACTAATAAAATGAGTCCTTTGCAGCTTGGAAATGGCTTCCTGGGATCACACGCATCTCCCTGTCTTCCTGACGCAGTTTTCTTTCCTTACGAGTCAGTGGTACTTTTATATTCAGTGTGAATTCCCTCTGAAACATCCTCATGTCTCAGCAGTGGTCTGTTAGTTCAGTTTTTTTCAGGTTTAAAAACGATGTCAAGAAAATATGACCAGTGGATGAAAATATGACCATGAGATGACCAGGAGATGAATGAAACCCACTGGTTCTTAGAAAGCTACAAGAAAATGTAATTGTAGTTTTAGAAATAAGTAGATTAGGGGGCCAGGGAGATGGCTCAGTGGAATAAGCGCTTCTCTGGCAAGTGCAAGGACCTGAGTTCAATCCC
>NDGM011060996.1:0-11430 GCA_002564305.1 Octomys mimax
AAGAAGAAGAAGAAGAAGAAGAAGAAGAAGAAGAAGAAGAAGAAGAAGAAGAAGAAAGAAATCAAGCCTTAGATCCAGCATTACAGAGTGAAAAGAACCCATCCAAATGATAGCTGGATAATTTTTCTGGACCAGTGAAGAGATCACACACTCAAAGCCCTGCTCTGGTCACTCTAGATGTTGACCAGTCCACACACACCGCTGAACCCCGAGGACACCATTCACAGGATTGCTGCATACCTCTGTGTGTGACTCTCCTTGATTTTTTTTTCAGGCTGTTCACCCTACTCTTTGTTTTCATTTCAGCTTGTATTTTTGCCTCAGCTCTATGGACAACTGCTCACCCCCACCCACACACATACACAGCAAATAAAAAACAACCAGTAAGGCCCTCCTCTTATCCTATGCATATCCAAGACACATGGGACACCCTCCTGGATAAGAGGAACTCCTTCACTCCCTTGTCAGAGTAGTGGGAACATTTCCAATCCCAGGGACCTTGGCTGGAGTGCGCTCTAGGACCACTAACAGCCCTACTATGACTGCTTCTAGTCCAGCGTTGTATATTTAATAGCCTCACCAGATTCACCTCAGAAGATCACAGACAACACACCCAGGAATGATTTTCCAGGAAGCTAAAAGAGGGGGGCAATGTAGCAGAAAATGTCTCCACCCTAGCCAACATATTTCCTGTTCTGTTAGTTACCCAGGTAACCTCCAGTTTCCTTCAGTTCAGATTACAGCTTCTGTGACTTGTTTCTTAGAAATAGCTGGTCACTGTAATGCATAGGTGGTCTCTATGATGTATAATGCAAGAACCAATCAATAACCACAAAATACTTTGCTTCCATTCTTCCTGCTTATTTATGCCATATTATCCTCAAACTACCACCAATTTTTTTGACATATGTTTCTTCAAGTCAGTGTCCAATGATGTTGAATAAATCTACCTCCAGTCCTTGGTGACATTTCAGTGTTTCTGTTTGCCACTGCACTGGAAATTTCAAAAGGAAGAATGCATAAATAAATGAAATGTCTCTGATCTTAAAAATGTGTAAAGATAATAATGAATACAATTAACAGTTGTGAGAAACTGAGATACAGCAAAAACATGCTATGCTTTCCCTAGATGGCAGATAGTGCTGTGAGAGTATTACTCAGTGCTTTGTTTCATTTTTGTGACAACTGTATAACACAAATTCCATTTAAATAACATTATAAATGAGAATACCAAGGCATGGAAGTCAATGGCCCATGCTGGGACAAATGGTAGATGAGGAATATTCAATTTAATCACAGAAATATTGTGATTTGAATACATTCCAGCAGCATGGAACATATTTTCATTTACAAAATATTTATAATCTATTATGCACCAGTATACTTGTTCTAAGCATTGCCTTCAAGCTTACACTTTCAATTCTAGTAAAGGATATAGACAGCAAGATATAGAGATAGAAATAGAGATAGAGATAGAGATAGAGATAGAGACAGAGATAGAGATAGAGATAGAGAGATATACCACTACGCTACACTCATGGTAGAGAACATTTCTATTGTTCAGATAAACAACCTCATGTCTGTCTGCCCAGAATTTCGCTAGATCCTAACAACCTGAGACCTGCTTTGGTGCTGTGTCTTCTACTACACCACGGATTTTGGAGAATTTTGCATAAACAAAATCATACACTGCATTATGTGTATGTATAGCTTCCTTTTTTAGCATAATGATTTTGAGATTTTTAGTGGATTTGTAACTGGTGGTCCACTTATTACATCAGGCTGAATTAAACAAGCGTGGTGCTGAGCGTGGGAAGCCCACCTGAGGATTGTTGCCAGCAGCATAAAGACAGAGCAGGAGAAGCTGCCAATAAACGCTACTAGAGATGCTGTTTGGATAAGCTGTTGGAGCTGTTGGAAGCTGCTAGTTGTCTTGGGCTGTTCTGCTGGATCTTGTCATGCTGGCTTTCCAGATGAACTTCGGAGAAGCCTAGGTCCTCATCTTGGGCATCACTTCCTGGCTCTGGAGGGGAAGATGGTGCACTGCTCAGCCTCATGGAGTAGCTTGTCACATTGGCTTTCCTGATGGGAACTTGGCTTTCCTCATTGCTGGAGGAGCTCGGGACCTCACTGTTGCTGAAGACAGCTGTTGTTCCTCTGGGGGAGCTCTGGTGCTTACCTTGAGTGTTGTTTCCTGGCTCCAGCGCAGGTCCTCAGCTTGTTAGTGTAGATCCTTCATCCCACTGTTATAGACTTCCCAGCTTCCACCACTGATGATTGGGCTTTTCCAGCATAGACCCATGAAATAGGATCTTGGCCCTCAGCTGGAGTCATCAGTGTTTATGTATGTGGACAGATTTCCTGTGCTTGAATATATGATTCATGTGTGGTTCATTATAAAATACTATTATAAAATGTATCCTGTATTATATTGTTTGCTTTGCAAAATCCCCAAACCATGACAAGATTTATCCATATTGTATGTATCACTAGCACCTTCAGTAATGAGCAGTTCCAATTGGAAAAAGAAACAAATTTATTTTTCTGATCACCAGATGATGGATATTTGGGTTGTGTCCAGTTTCTAGTTATTATGAAAATAGTTACTCTGAAGAGAAAAAAATTGTGTGGACATATATTTTCATCTCAATTAAGTAAATAACCTAAGAGTGGGAGCTTAGGGTTGCATAATTGGTATACACTTTACTTCATAACAAATTTCCAAATTGTCCTCTGATATGATTATTCAACTTTGAATTTCCATCAGAATCTGTCCTCTGGACCTGTGTGTCGTTCACCAACCAAATTTTCCTCCAGTTCATCCATCTCTTCTCTCCATTGCAGGTGCCTCTGCCCTTCATCACAAACTGCACATCAAAGGTCAGGTAGGAAAGTCTCCTCGCACCTGTGGCCCCTTTCAGAGCATTTCTCCTAATTTGTCTCTTTCGCTCGAATTCCATATGGCCCCAAAACGCATCTACCAAACAACTCGTCTTCCATCGCGTGTCTGCATTGCCCTTGCTCCTACTCTTGGTCACAGCCGTTCCGTGGGGGAAGGTTCCAGCGATTGCATCCCAGAGCTTGCATCCCTGTCTCCCTTCTCTACCATTGTCCCTTTGCCATTCACTCTTCCATTGCACAGATACGTTCAGGTGAGTCCCTTTACACCATGCACAGTTCTAACTACTGGTTCATAACACTAGACTAAAGGAAAAGAAAAATTCCAACTCCTTTCTAGCTTGAATTAAATTGAGGAGAGATATGCACTCCTGTATCTACAAAAAGACATTCATAAAAATACATACACCTGCACAATGTGTACACATATGTGTGCCTGCAATATATATGTATACATATGCACAATATAAATTGTGGTTTGTGTCTAAATAGCCCCTCCAAGCCTCGTGCAGTCAGGTGGCACTTTTTCAGAGGTGGCTGGATCTGAGTGTGACAATTGTATTAAGGGTGTGAGATCAATAAATTAGTCCACTGAACAGCTCAGCTCCACCCCAAGCCAGGTAACATGGAGAGAGTAAGAGAGTGACAGAAGAGGCTGCTGTCCCGGTTGCTTACTTGTGCTGTGCTCTGCCTGCCGCAAGCTGCTTCTCCTCTGTTGTCTCTGATGCTCTCTGCTGAGAGAGCATGTTTCTCTTTAGTGTGTAATCGTCACCCTACTTTGGAGCCTCCTGATTATGAAGCTGAAAACTCTACAAACTGCACGTCAAACCTCTCCTTTAATTTCTTCTAAGGTCATTCTCTGAAGCTGCAGATAACTACTGTCACTCTGTATCTTTATATGGTCATCCTTTAAAGCACACATGCACTTTGTCTTTCCATGTGTACAACTTTTTTCTTTGTACAAGGATGCAATCAATTTTTATTTATCTTAAAGACTTTGTTTCATGGTTATATACATATTTATAGAATATGAAAATATTATCACATGTATGTTATAAACACACATATGTATGGACCCAGACATAGAAGTGTACATGTGTGTATACACTCACACACACACATGAAAGAATGAAGACCAGACTACACACCCTATGTATAAACGTACCTGACACTCAGGCAATCTCTACAATATATTGTAGAGCTCTCCAGGCAGGAAAGTAAATGCTCCCAAAACCTCTCAACAAATCCTAGCATGGGAAGCTGAGGAAACAAGAGACCTCTATCCAGGAAAACAATGTCGTCAGGAAGGGGAGGAGGGCCCTGCCCTTGCCTTGGGTCCCTGGCAAATAGCCATAGGCACAATTTGGTTTTAATAAGGCACAGCTCCATAGCAGGTGTTAGGCGTCAACGATGCATCCCTGCTGGACCTTTCTCAGGGCAACTCCACCACATCGATCTGGCAGAAAGAAGAGGCTGTCTGTGTGCATGCAGGCACAGAGAGCCACAGGAGATGCTGATGATTGCTTCTGTAGAACTGAGGGCAACTTAGAGGCCCACCAGTGTCTGCAGCAGTTTAAGGAAGGCTGGACATCTGGCAGGACATGGATTTTATTTTAACTTAAATACTACTTGAAAGATCTGATCTTCATATGCAGTCACATCCTCAGGTACTGGGGTGAGGCGTTGACATTGGAATTTGGAATAAGGAGACAAAAATTTAACAGAGTTACTCAGCCTGAAACTATAGACAGCGTCCCATGTATTAGTGTTCTCATAACTGGGACACACCTGCCACTCACAATTTAAAGAGGAGAAGCTTGAGTTAGCTGAAGACTTCAGGGAATTTGATGTATAGTCATCGGCTGTCTCCAAGACAGGAGAAGCATCTCAGCAGAAAGCCATGGAGGAGCAAAGGTGCTCACTTCAGGGTGGTGGGGAAGCAGAGAAGGAACCAGTGAGGGGGAGATGAAGAGTACAGACCCAAGGTCGCTCCTCCATGCCCCACTCAAGCACACCTGAAACATGCCCCACCAATCCCCTGAACGGGTCCCAAAACACTCAAGCTGATGCTGCACTGTAGTAGCCATACTCCATCACGCTATTCACCTACTGAGTATCAACAAATTTTGATCTAGCTTTCAGTATATAGCAAATGTGACGGCACATAATCTCTACTCCCAGAACTGAGGTATCAGCCACGCCTGTCATTTATCAGCTGCTAGACTCTCTCCTTTATCCTTCTTCACGCGCCTATGCTTTCTCACAGTACAGCTGGGGGAAATAAGTGCGTTCATTTCTTCCTTGTCTTCCCAACGCATTGGCAATGAAATCCAAATAATTTAGCATAACCCACATGCCCCAGTGACCGCTCCTATGTCAGTGCTCACCACATTTCTCTTTGATTATTGTCTCTAGCCACACTGGACCTCTTGCTAATTTTTATACATAACAATTTCCAGTCACGCACCACACAATGACAGTTCCACATGTAATGCATGTGCAATGGCTAGCCAACAAGACTGTAAGAGAGTTGAAAACTTCCTACTGCACGGTGACATCGTAACTGTCATAATGCTGCAGCACAACACATTACTCACATGCTTATTGGTTCTGCAACATCAACAAACCTACTTACTTATTGTTAAGTCCCAGCTGTATCAAAGTATAGCACATATACTTATGTACCATATGTAATACCTGATGATAACTGTAAACACCTATGTTGGTGGCTTATATAGTGCTACATTATACTTTTTATTATTGTTATAGAATGTACTTTTGCTTATAAAATATTTATGAAAAAGTACCATGGTACAATGAAAACAGTAAAAAAGAAGACAGTCTTTGTGGAGTTTAGAATAGTGTGATTAAAGATCTAACATACACGTGTGCACATGCACACACACACACACACACACACACACACAGAGAAGAGCATAAATGCCAAGAACCTAAGGCAGAGAAGGACCCTTTGTCAGCATCTCGTGTCTCTCTGTAGCCCAGTTGCTAACCTCCTTGAACATAGGACCATGGCCTGCGATCATTGCCTACTAGCAATGACTCCGAAGCAGTCTTAGTGTGTGTCTACTTAATAAGGAAAGGAAGGGATGGCTTAGTGCACAGTCTGATGAGGATAGACAGGGAGGTGGTTGCAACTGAGGTATACTGGCTTCCAGGACAGCGAGAACAAGCACCACACACAATGCCACTTGCAGCAAGAGAAATTGTTTGTTGCATATTCAAAGTCTAAAGTCAGGTTGCTGACATGACCATGCACTCTCTGAAGCACACAGGCATGACGCATTCTTTGCTGCTTCTTAGCTTCTGCTAGTTACCACCAATATTTGGTGACCGTGACTTACATCTGGACCACTCTAGTCTACATTTGTCACCACAGGACACAAGCCCATCCTATTCCATCCAGTATGACTTCAACATAAGTAGAGTTTCAAGGACATTGTTTTCAAATAAGGTCACACCTTATGGTACCAAGGATTAGGACTTGGGTGCATCTTTTGGAAGGTCTTCATTCTATCCTACCATATAATATACAATAAGAAGTATGCAGAGTGACATGGATGCAACAAGGCGCTTCAGGATAGAAGGGAAGGAGCTTCCTCTGTGCTCTCTGACAATACTGACACTGTGAGGATTTCTCACCAATCAAAGGTCAGCAGAAGCTGGTGGTGCCAGGCCAGTTTGCCCTAAGCCATTTACAACCAGCTTCTCAGGGACTGTTTGTGTTTTCAGAATATTAAGCAGTGTTTAGTCACTTTCTCAGGGAGGGCTTCTCAGTGCGGTTTCTTAAAATGTGCTGCATGTGTTTCCAGGCAGTGAAGGCGCCAGAGGGCCTTTGGTAGAGTGGGCTGTGCCCTGTAATCACAAACAGATGACAGAGCTTCCTGGTTCTGACTCTGAGAAACTATCTTGGGTCCCAAATTCCAGCTCACAATTAGTCTGGGCAAAATTATCACCCCAGAAAAACTGCAATGGACTCTGAGATCTATAAGTTCTGTGATTCTAAAGGGGACCTCAATTTGCTAGTAGTGTAAGAAATCCCACTCTTTGCAACCTTGTGTTCTAGATGCCACAAATGCCCACCATTGTCTCAGATGGCCAAGAGAAACCTTCCAGAGAGTGACAGGCTCAGAAGCACTTTGGCCCCTGTTCTCTTTGCATCCCCAGCACTGGTGAGCTCTTCTGTCTGCTAAGATTAGTATACATTTCAGCAGAATCTGACTGTAACTTAAATGAGTGAGAAGAGTGCTTGCTGGGTGGGTCTAGGGTTGGCCTGTGGTACCATGAGCAGCCCAGAAAATTTGTAGCTCCTTGGGTGCAGCAGACAGAATTAAGGAGCTCAGGAATGGAGGAGCTCTTGTCACTGCAGCCTCAGAGTGAACAAATCCAGGAGCTCTGGGGATCTCTGGGTCACCTTCTAGGGTAAAGAAAACTATGCAAATGCAGAAAAGCTGTCACTAGAAGCAAAGAGAAGAGACAGTGTGCAAAGCAGACGGCAGCAGCTTCCACACTCAGGTAAGTACTGAAGGAAGGCTCACAGAGCATCACCTTCTGGCATTTCTGACTGCAGCCCACCTTTCCAGACTGGGAAGCCCTCTATGCCAGCAAAGCACAAGGTCATTCTTACCTGTGCCCAGCATGAACCATGGAGCCAGAGAGCGAAGCAACCCAAAGGGAGTAGTGTCTGCATATGAATCCCCTCAGAGAGCTCCCCAAAAAAGCAAAGACTATAGACCATATCCTTTCTTCCCACAGCAAGCAAGCACCTGATTTAAGACACAAGGACCAGGCTATCCTCCTTGACTACTATGGTTTTCTATATCACTAAGATTCTCTAGAGCACCACTTTTCTACTCTCAGGATAATTTCTGAACTCTGTGCCCACAACTACACCTTACTTAAAACTTCCCTCTGCCCTCCCACAATTCAAGGCTGGGTGTCCATGTCTATGAGCACTTGACCAGGCAAGGCTTCCCAGAGCAGGAGAGATTCAGACGAGTGCTGTACATATTGGTAATGATGGAAAGTTCAGGAAGGGAGCAAAGAGTCCCTGGGACATTTATGAGCTGTAAGACCATCTGGGCACCACACAAGGGATGGCTCAGGGCATAAAGTGCCCCTGTTACAGGCACTGTGTTTACTGAAAATATTACGAATAACATGTTAAGTGAGGTTCAAAATGTATAAATCATTTAGTATTAATAATAGATGTCACTACATTCAAAAGTAACAGTCCAATTTCTGAATGCTTCTTCCTCAAAAGTAAATCCATGCACAAAATTAAAAGACATGTAGCAAAAAAGAAAACAAATATTTTCAATAACTGCATTAAAGAATGTAAATTGTTACTCTATAAAGAATCATTCTGGTAATAAAAGGAACCACGGCACAGGAAGTATACCTTCAAGGGCTGGCTAGATAGCTCAGTGGACAAAAGCACCTGCTTAGGCAGAGAACAGCAGCTGGGATTCAATCCCCAGCAGGCCATGCCGGCCCCGCCCCCGGGGCATGCTGAGACTGTGGTCGAGACTGGGCGTGGTGGCGCACACTGTAATCCCAGCGCTTAGGAGGCTGAAAACAGGAGAATCACTACCAGTCCAATCTACATAATGAGACCCTGTACACCCTGTAGACCCTGTCCTAGTTACATAAAAAGTACATCTTCAGCAAATATTTACTGTATACCTGCTAAGTGATTCAGAAAAAGAAGTACAAATTGTTTAGAATTACTTGAGCAGAAGCCAAAATTTGCCCATTGATTTAACAATGCAAATTCAGGAAGCAGGATTCTGTTATTTTTACCTATCAGATTAGCAATGATCAAAAGAATTACAAAATGTGGTTTGGGCAAGATTTGGGAAAAGCAGATACGTGTGTGAATATAAATGGGCATCCCTTCTTTGAAGGCCATCTTGGCAAAAGGTCAGTTCTGTCATTATGCCCTTTGATTCAGAAATTGCCCTCCAAAGAATTTTCTTCTATAAATACAGCCACTCACATTGTCCACAATGTAGGACCAAGAATATCCATTGCAGGATTGCTTAGCAAAAACAATTTAAACTAAGATGATCAAAACTGGTAATATTCTACATGTTCATCAAGAAGGGATTTGTATGTAAGTTGTGGTACATTTGTATAGTTAAATGTTATGAAATTTTGCAAAAAAAAATGACTTAGGATATAGAAGGAATGATACAAATGATATGTACCAAGATGAAAATATCTATAATATATATTAAGTCAAAAGAAAAACAACAGCAAATACAGTGTTCATAGAACAGTGTCATACTTTGTGTGCCCAGTGTGAAGGTGTGTGTATGTGTATAAGTGTGTGTGCGCATTTTAAGCCATTTGTTTAAATTAATTATACGAATAATAATTTGTATATTTTTGAATTTGCCTATTTCTCTGGATATTAAGTGATATCTATGTCTTAAGATTCATAGGTTTTTAAAACTTAATTTGTTTGGTGGTCATTATATTTTGGGGAGCTATTTTGTTTTCTCTGCACCTTCTAAGTGCTTTCAAAAACACTCTTAAACTTGTTAATTTCAGTGTGCTGACTTGGCCAGAGAGCAGGGTGGAAACATAATCCATAGGTGTCTGAGAGAGATTGGCACTGACCTGGTCGGCTCCTCAGAGCAGGCCTCCTTTCCCAGAAGCATGGGCATCACACACTCTGTTGCAGGCCTGAAGCAAACAGGCAAAGGAAGGGGGATGCACCGCTGCTTCTCCTGCCTCCCAGCTTAAGTGCAGACACTGCCCTCTGCCCTAGGACTGGAATTGATACCACCAAAGCCCTCTTGGGTGGGCCTCACACTTGGCCTGAATTACACCACTGCCTTCTTGAGCCTCCAGTGTGAAGGTAGGAGATCGTTTGGGGCTATCTCAGACTTTGTGACAATGCAGGCTGAGCCTTCAGAATAAGTATATATGTATCCTCCTGGTACTGTTTCTCCAGAGAATCACAATTGATATAATTCCCATACTTTTCATTACCACCTATATGTTATTCCAGCTCTCACAGTACCCCTACAGTGGAAAACCTCCTTCCTTCCCTGTCCCAAATCCAGCAAGTCTGAGGTATCGTCAAAAAACTCAGAGAATCTTTAAACACACATTTTAGAAAGTTATTAAATTAAGACACATTGCCATTAATTCCTTTTCCAAATACCCCCTACACACACATACACACACACTGCAAGTGCATTTAGTCCATCAGTCTTGCTACTTTGTGACCCGTGTGGCTCCACTCGGTGGAAAAGCAGTCTTATAAACACATTATGCTCTGTCTTCAGCTACCTGGCTCACTGGATTTGGCACCATGCAACTTTTGGCTGTTCCACAAGGTTAAAATGACCAGGAAAAGTAAATGTTTTGAGTCAATTAAGGACATCAAAGTAGGTACCTCAGAGCAACCAAAGAAACTCATAAAAGAAGACTTCCAGAGCTGCTTCAAAAGGTCACAAGGATGGTGGGATAAGTGTGTTTGAAGTTAATGAAAGTATATTGAGGTGCACAAATGTCAATGTCCCCTTTAATGTAGTAACTGTTAAGAATTAAATATCCACTTCATATTTTGATGACATCTTTAGTTTGGAAATTTTTTATCTGCATGAAACAACTTTATATGTGGAATGAAAAACCCCAAACAAGCCTGAGAGTCCTAACAGAGAAACATTTCAAGTGGGATCTTTTCCCAGGACCACAAAGCTATCATCTTCCTTAAAGAACATGATCCATATCTCTGCTCCTGAGTGACCTTGCTACTCCTGTGCACAACGCTTCAACAGGATTCCCAAAGCTTGATGAGGCGCCTGGGTCAAGTGTGGCTCTTCTTCTGGGTCAGCACGTAGTAGCACTGTAAAGCAGTGTGGTGGTCTGCTCAGTTGAGGGAAGGTTCCTCTGGACCCTGGAAAAAATCACTGGAACCAAGAAATGGGTAAAGCAACCTTAAATAGCTACAGTCACATCCTATTCTCCCTCTTCTGCTTCAGGAATGCAGTTAAGGACAGCTCAGCAACACAAGTGTGAATACATTTTCCAGCTTTGCTATTCACGTGCATTACCCCTGTGTGAGTATTTTAGAACTGAGGCAGCATTCCACAGATGAACAGTCTTGCAGAAGAAGAACCAGCTTGGCCTGGGGCGGCTTCTGTAGCTCATCATGGTGCCTCCGAGCACCTTTGGTGACCCAGCAGAAAGGCACCCAAGCATTAGGGACCAGCGGTCCTTTAAAAATGAGGGTTAGAAGTAGTGACTAAAAAACCACTAGCTAGCACTTGCCTTCTAGATGTTTCCTTATTCATAGTTGTGAGACATCATAGCAGGCACTCTGCAACACTAACAAACCTCTTGAAAAGTACTGTCAACCAGCATGGCAGCCACCTGTCTCATAGGAGCCACAGTGTTCCAATTTGGGTAAGATTTCACAAGTCACTTTGGGAGAAAGCAGACAGCAAGGCATCCTGGGATCCACACCCAGTGGACGTGGTGGTACCATGGGGGGGGGGG
>NDGM011061004.1:0-10016 GCA_002564305.1 Octomys mimax
GTCCTACCAATTTGGTTTGAAACTATCTCATTGCTATTTGTTTTTCAATAAAATTATGGAAAAATAAAATAAAAAAATAAAGTAGACCATATACTACCCCACAAAAAAATAAAATATGTGGTCTGAGAAGTTGTCCCTTTAAAACTGTTATACAAGCCACGACTTGCTGACTCAGGGGACACTGAAGTACTCTACCTCATTATCGAGGAACAGGTACCCTAGGTTAAGAGAAAAACTGGAGGCCAGGGAGATGGCTCAGTAGAATAAGCACTTGCCTGGTAAACAGAAGGGCCTGAGTATAATCCCCGGCTCATCAAAAGAAAAGAAAAAAAAAAAAAAAAAAGAAGAAGAAGAAAAGAAAAGAAAAAGAAAAAAACAAATGGACTAAAATGGAAAGCTTCCCTGTGCTTGTTTGTCTTAGAGGCAATGAGAAGGCTGGTGTGACTTGAGAGAGAGAGGATTCCTGGGAAAGCACAAGAGACAGCCAGACAGACTTGTTTGGGTCTTGCCCAATACTAAGGACTTGTTGCCTCCAAAGTGGGATGGGATCCACATCAGAATAGCAAATGTGAGAATTATACCTGATCTCCTTTCTGACTAAAAAGAGAAACCCTTTGGGTGCTGCATTTGAATAATTTTAGGAGCTCAGGGACTGAGAAACAGTATCAATTATGAGGCCAGACAAAAGCAAGCAAGGCAAGCACATGGAGTGCAGATAGTGAAGGAATGAACATCAATAAAGATTAGTAGCATTTTAACGTTTTTCCAGCTTGTTGATGCAGACTGCTTTCACATAGTTTTCTTAATTTGTGTTTCACTAACGCTAGGTAAATTTATTATTCTGTCAGTGGCTCATTTTAGACTCTGTGTTCTATAATTGTGATTTTATACTCATGAGACATATACATTTTATATATGTTTATCCAGACATTTTGTTCAACGTTGATTATAATATCTCTTAGAAATATGGATCTTCTCATTTATAATTTAAAAAGTTTGCTTAATATTTATTTATAATATGCTATTTATAACATTTTTTCTTCTTGTGGAAGATAAATTTTAAGATTGTTATTGTCTACTTATTTCTTACATTTCTCTTCCTCTTCCTCTTTTTGCTTCTTCTTCCTCCTTCTTTTTCTTCCTCCCTTCTGAAGCTCAGGATTCTAAGAAAGATAAGTAAAATCTGTTCAGCGTTATTTATTGTATTCATTTATTTATTTTTTTTAAATTTGGTATAGGGTCTAAATACACAGCTGGTACTTGGAGTGATCTTCCTGTTTTCATCCTCCCCAGTGCTGGGATTACAGGGATGCACTACCATGCCTGGTCTTGGCTGCCGATTCAATATGCCCAGGGGCAGAGCCAGGCTGGCATGTGCTGCCAGCGGTCATAATCCGGTCCCTGAGCATGCCTAAGTTCAGGTGCTTTGTCTGCTGAGCTGTATCACTGGCTCTTGTAGAAGGGTTTGAGCAGTTATACCACCTAACACTGTTAAGTTTTTGTATATATAATCATAGGCATTTCTTCTTTATTTTTAATTGAAGTATATTGTTATTTATTCTTATTTTTTTTATTTTATATTTTTAGTGCCAAGAACTGAACCTAGGGCTTGAAGCTTGCTAGGCAAGCATCCTACCACTGAGCTAAATTCCCAGCACCCCTCTTTTTATTTTTATTTTATCTAATTAAAAAATATATTTTATAGATTTTGGTTGACAAGCCTGAAATTTCTTTTGTTCAATTAATTCGAAGTATTTTATTCTTTGAGGTACAATTGTGAGCTGAAATGTTTTTCATAATCTGTGGACTTCTTATGATTAGTGTCTGATGGATTTAGGCCTTGAGTTATTTCCTCCCACTGATCCTGATCTTTAACCTTGCAACAAACCAACAAGCACGTTTGGACTCTATTTTTGGCCAGGGAAAGTAGATGCCTCGTGTCCAGATGCTATTCATGTTATTCTGTAAACCAAGCCAGTGAACTCAGCTCCTTCTTTGATACTGCAAGGAAGTGAGGGGATGTAGTAGTCGTTACTGATCCTGTATCCTATCTGCATCCTCTCACAGATGCTAGAAACCATTAAATCTAATGCTTAATGCTTTGACAATCAGTGGCCTCTTCATTCCTTTCATTTTATTTGTATTTTTTCTTGCAATCTTGTGATTACAAATGCTAATATTTATCTAAAAGTTGATAACATTTATAAGATTTTCCTTATGCATTTGTCCACTGTATTAATAAATGCAACATTTCTAAAAATGCTTATTTTTAAATTTTTTCCTCTATTTTATTTATTTATTTATTTTGGTACTGGGGGTTTGAACTCAGGACCTTGCACTTGCGAGGCAGGCAATCATGCTGTTCAGCTATATCCCCAGCCCAAGAATGTTTATTGTTAATTGATGTTAAACTTCACACATCCATAGAGTGTAAGAAAAGGTTTATATGGTATAACCCATCATATTGCTTAGGTTTTTCTAGTGGAGTAAAAATCTCACTGTGAAGTTCTTGAGAAGAAATCCCAGGCCAAGTTAGCTTTCGAGACTAAAGTTCTTCCCAAATGGGGCATTTCCTTCTTTTCCTTTTGATCCCATCTGGCTAAACAGGCATATTGGTAGGTTGGGGTGGGAGACTCTCTTCAGTTTTGTGACCTATATGTCAGTCCTCCACAGATATACTAAGAACTGTGCTCCACTCACGTACGAGGCTTTTCTTAATCTACTCAATTTCACACAATATGGCTAATGGCCATGATGAGGTGGATTATTAAGTTTTGTTTGTGAGGATTAGAGTCTGTTTGGCCCAACTTGATGAAAGTTAGAGTTATATCACATGGAACCAGGGAGGCCATCAACAGGTGTTTTCATGAGAGTGCAAGATTACAGTGGCTTGTAAAATCAAGCTAGGGGATCTTCTCACCAAATACACAGGTATGAAAAACACAGCTACCTTTCCAAGCAAGGATGCAATTGATTTTAGGTGGGCACATATCCATTGTACAATAATATTTTTTAAAATATTCTATTTATTTACCTGATACAGGGTGTTGCTTTCCTGTCTCTGCCTCCCCAGAGTGCGGATTACAGGTGTGCATCACCAAGCCACATCTTGGCGGCCGGCAAGGCACACCTGGTGTTCCTGGGCTGGCATGGCATACAGTGATGGGGATCAAACTCGGGTCCTTGTGCTTGTCATGCAGGTACTTAGACCAATGAGTTATCTCCCAGCCCTGTACAAGAATATATTAACAGTGAAGTTATGAGGGATTTAGGGATACAAAGAAGTGTTCTAAAACATTTAATCACAACCACAGTTTGTGACCCAAATTACTGGGTTTATGACTTGTTATACCAATAGCATAAGTCTAATTGGTGGTAGAAGAATTTTCCTTCAGAAACTATTTTTGTAAAATTATGCCATACCAGATATGTTAGTAATATTTTATGATTATGAATGGCTCAAACATCTCAGGGCAAGAATTATTTAATTGATACTTTACAGGTCATTCTAGGTGGAATCTAGAAGACTGTACTTCATTACAGTCTCTTTGCCTTCTACTATAACAAGTAGTGATATTGTATATGACAGTACCCTGGAAGCCTAAGTTGTAGAATGAGTGTGATTCTGGACAGAATAGAGGGCCAGCCACTTTCTAGTAGATGTCAAGAAGTAAATCTTTGTTGTTTTATTGCCCTACGATTTGGCAGTTGTTCACTATGCCAGCTTCGTGCAACCACTAGAGGCTACCACGGGGAGAAATAACTCTAGCTAGAAAATTTACATTCTCTGCCACAAGTAGGGGGTATATAATTACTCAGTTTTATAGATGAGGAAACTTGGGTTTAGGCAGGTTAAATACCTTGCCCAATAACATATATCTAACTAATGGTGGAAGAATCGTTCTTCAGAAACTATATTTGTAGAACTATGCCATACGAGATATGTTAGTAAAATATTTTTATGGCTATGAATGGCTCAAACTTCTAGGTGTTAAAATTGTTTTCATATTAAAAGAAAGCACCCTCCTATATGCAATAATTCTCCACACAACTCCATACCATCAAACACTAAGCAACCCTATTTTTATTGCAAATTAAATCTCTTGGAATGTTATCTGGTACACTTCATTTAACAGCAATTAAATTTTTCATAGGTTTGCATTAAATAATGTATTAATGAACAGTGTTATAAATGTTCTGTCATTATGATCTGCAATTAAAATGTCCCTGAGTGTCTTGTGCTAATGATAATAACTAAATTACTGACACCTTTAGAATCACTGTGTATTTCAAATACTTGAGCCTTGCATGAAAATTCAGTTTGGTCAATATTAACTTCAGCTGTCACAAGATGCTAAACTACTCATGAATAAGCATTGTTCAACTTATTTCCAAATATGTTTCCAACACCTGTTTCTAAATAAAAATAAAAATCTATTTTAAAAGGCTTCAGAAAAATGTGAAAGCACATAAATTGGGGCTAAACTATTTTTATCAGAAGATTTGCACCTGTGGTGTGTATTATATTAGGCTATGGAAGTTAAAATATAGCAGAAATTTTAGAATCTTCATTTAATAAGTTGTATAATCACTGACCCTAATGTATCCCCTTAGTAAAACAAATGTGCCACCATAATATGTAAATGTTTAACAATAACATTCATGATCTGCGTGTTGTGCTGGTCCACACCTGTAATCTGAGCACTGGGGAAGCTGAAGTGGTAGGATCTTTGCAAGTTCGGGACCAGCCTGGGCTGCAAAAGTGAGCTCAATCCCAGCTTGAGCTACATACCCAGACCCTATCTCAAAAAGACATAAAACAAACAAACAAACAAAAAAACCCCAATAACATTAATATGTGAATTGTGCAAAAATGTTTATGTTTAAATGCACTTTCAGGGCTGGCCAAATAGCTCAGTGGACTAAGGCACCTGCTTAGGCAGATGCAGGGCCTGGGATTCCATCCCTGGCCCGCAGTGCTGGCCATGCCCCCAGAGTGCACTGCGACAGTGATTGAGACTGGGCGTGGTGGTGCACCTCTATAATCCCAGCTTGTGGGAGGCTGAACATAAGTGGATCACTAGGAGTCTGATCTATGTAGTGAGACCCTGTAGACCCTATACTAAAATACACATATACACACATTAAAAATAATAATAATACACTTTCAAACAAACTCTGAAAAACATGTTGGCATTCTGGGAGCACAGTTCAGATGTAGAACAGTTGCTTATTATTTGCAATGTCTTAGGTTCAGATATCAACCCCCAAAATCCAACCTCCAAAAGACAAACTAAAGCCACATAAATACATAACAACAAAGTAAATTGAGTTTCGACTAGTTTATTACCACTTTAGCAAGTTAGAAATTGAAGTTGGACATATTGAAACGAGAAGCACACAGTGGAGCTGAATCAGTGTTCCTTCTACCAGGACAGTCCTCTTGCCCTCGCATGGCAAGATGGAAATCCTTTCCAAAACATAAAAGGAGAAATTACAGCCTCAGTCACATTGGGAAGAGAACTATCCCAAAGTTGGCACATACTTAGTATGCAGTCTTTATAGATCTTTACTACTATCATTTCAGAAACATCCATTGATTTAAAGGTTCATGAAACAGTGATGTATTGGAATTCCTGTTATCTATTTCATAGCAAAGTGGTATTGTAGAGTTTCAGATAATCTACACACAAAAAAGGATTGATTGTGGATCACAGATTGGGATTTTTAAGCCCAATTTTGTTGCTTTAGCAACTTATATCATGGTGCAACTTCACGGCAGAGAAAGGATGTTCAGCCCCCAGCAGGAGTACAAGAGAGCCGTCAACATGTGGGCTTTTGGAAGATTAAAGGCCCAGATTAGAGCAAGATTACCATTCAGTAGGATGGCTTAAAGCAACAACAATCTCACTCTCTGTTTGTCCCAGTGCTCCACAGTCAGGCCTGACGTCTACAGGGATGTCTCTCTCAGAACCATGTTACACCCTCTTGGGTATTAGGAGGGATGCATTTCGGGTCTCCTGAAGGATCCCACACTCACACGGCTACTGGTTGGTGGTGGCTTGAGCCTAACTAGTTTTATAAATACAAACACCAGCAAATCTCCTATCTCTCCCTTCACCATAGAATGGTGGTTGGGATTTTAGAATCAAGTAACAAAGGTAGAAAACTAACATAAGAACAGAGATAGTGCTTTTCTGCTTTCTCTTTCTTCTCTGGTGCTGAATCCCTACATTTTGCCCATGCTACCATGTAATTTGACTAACCTTCACATAACAGTTTTAGAATTTTTTGGCAAACATTTTAAAACAATTACAAGCTTTTAGATTTTTTTAAATTATTTTTTTTAAAGAGGAGTTGAGATATATCATATACTGGTACTAACTTCCTGTGGTAAATACGATCAATGTATATATCAAAATTATACCAAATACACCTAATAACAGAGATACAAAACTATGTAGAGAAAATGTGCTCTTAATAATTTATATGAATAGTGAGAATGACTGTATGTGTATTTACTTTTACTTCCAACAATAACCCATGTCTCAGTAAATGTTTAATGAATGACATTAAATAAGTAAAATTAGACTCATTTCTATCATTTATCCTTGTCAAAAAAGAAATAAGAATCAAAACCCACCTTGATTTATCCATATACCTCAGTGGGTTATACATTGAAAGATAGGACTTTGAGGAAGAATTATTCTGAAAGGAATTTTTGGAGACTGTATGAAAAGCACATATGTGAGTGTGTGCACATGCCCTTCATTTGTACTGACACTAACTCCATAAAGAAAAAAAAAATCTTAAGGGTGAGTGTCAAGTAGAGAAAGGGTGGAAGAATGTACTGCATGGCAACGATTGATCACCTTGTGCTCTATGACATGAAAGGGGGACAGATTGATAAATAAAAAGAGATAAGTCACTAAATTCCAGATAAATTCTGTAGTTCGAGATGGTGAAATGGTTTGCTTGTATTTTAGCACAGTGAAAAAGTGGCAAAGAAGAAAGAATGTGGGTTATTGAAAACACAGAAGATAAATATATACACGTGCATAATGTCCTTTTCAGCAAAGGACTCCTGGTGCTCTCGGATAATGTGTTCCAGCTTAATGTCCTGGTGTTTGCATGAGCATCTGGAGTTTAAGACTTTTTACCTGCAAAACACTTACGTACTTGCATAGGTCAGCCTCAGGCCTGATGTTAAATGAATAATAGTTCATTCAAATATCGTAACTGTACGAGGAAGGAGTCTTTCTCATCATTTCCCTTGCATCAGTAAGGAAGTGAGCTGTAGTCACAAGGCAGAGAATCAATGCTGCAGCCCTCCCTCCCCATTCATGTAACCTTGAAGATGCTCGAAGTGCTCCATGGCTACCATGCCGCCACTGTGCCATGCTCCCACTCACAAATCAAGTTTGCTTAAAATTTTGTCAAAATAATTTTTCATCTTAAATTTATGAGATAAACACAAAGTGGGAAACTATAATAATACCATCAGCTTCTGAACTGGTACCTTATTTTTCTAGAGTGGACAAACTCAAGGTCAGAGATAAATCAAGACACAAGGTGCCATGTAAATGATGAAATGTGTTGAGCATCCAGTTTTTCATATATTTTTATTTTAATAAAATCTAAGAACACTAATTTCACTTTTGTTTCCAATAGCCCATCTTTGGGGGGATGCAATGAGAAACCTAAGTATGCCAGTAGTTGAATTTCGTTTTCACACGTGGAGAACTGAAATCCGGAATCATGGTAGTTCACACCATCTCAGTCTTCTCACTTTATGCGGTGGGAAGTGATTGTTGATTAGTCTTTCTTTTTACATTTATAGCAAGGGGGGTTTTATTTTATTTTATTCCTTTCAAAGCAATTCACAAGGCTTTAGAATCAGGGATGGTGTTATAATAACTCTCACAGCATGTAAGAGTGTTGTTGTAGTTTGGGATTTTTCAAGGGGAACAATACAATATAGGACACTTCATTAAAGATTATTTTATAATGATTCATATGCAAAGAATTCAGGAAATCTATCCATACACTAACGAACACAGTATCCAGCTGAGTTCCTGGATCCCATGTTAATGACCTTCATGAGTTGAGCTAAAGACCTAGGACTCATAACAGAGCCTCCACAATTCTGACTGGAAGCCAAGAGCCCATAATACCTCATCTGGGCCTATTTCAGTAATCTGTTCTGGGAAGGCCCAAAGGTCAGTGGGGGAAGTTAAGCAGTCTATGCCAGCAGGATGGAGAGGCAAGAACTGTGTTAGCAGGCTGAGGGATCTGAAGTGGAGCCAAGAAGTGACACTCAAAGTAAGAACCAGATCTTTTCCCAAAAGAACCACAGCCATGCTGAGGGAGAGTGAAGTCCTGAACTTCTCTGATGATTAGGACAGCCAAGTGCCCAACAGGAAGGCCAATGTGACCAGCTTCTCTGTGAAACTGAGCAGTGCATCATCTTGCCTTCTGGAGCCAAGAAAAAAAGCTCAAGATGAGGACAAAAGGTTCCCCAAAGTGAGCTGTAGCCATTCCTAGTGACAGCAATGTCCTGAGCTCCTTTTGATGATAATATCTGAGTTCATCAGGAAAGCCAGCATGATAAAGTTCTTCAAGAAAACCAACATCATCCAACAGCTTAGCTTCCTATGCTCAAGTTCTGTGCCTTATTCTGTTGGCCTCGATCTTCCTGGGGGCCTGCTACACCTAGTTCAGCTGGCTGTAGCAAGCTGACAGCCAGTGGTCAATCCACCACCAGTCCTTTCTGAATAAGAGATGAGTGAAGCTGGTGTCTCATGGTTAGTTTTTCTTCAAAAGAGCATCAAGAAACTGCTTTCAGAGCTTTACTAGGAAATCTCCTCCATTTAGAAGTAGACTCTTTATTCACCTATGAAACCAGCCATTTATCAAACTAGAATAATCTCACAAGGCATAACATTTACTTGTTATAAGGAGGAAAACAGCAAGAGTTGAAGGAATCTTTTTCCAAGTTAATAACTCTAAAACACAGCTGACTTATGATAAAGATCACCTATTCTACTATTATTCATTTGGAGAAATATCTAACTATTAGGAAGCTTCTGCTATCCAATATATTAAGAATTAATTACCTGCTTTGTGGTTGTTATTGGGGAGGCTAAATGTTACTCTTGTAATGCAGAGGTCCCCAGACACTCTGAAAATGTGGAATGGAATGTGGCAGAATATATTAATGATTAATTTTATTGTTTGATTATTTTATTAATTTTTATTTTCTTTTATTTTGAAGAGTATAAACAGAAGCAAAATCAAATAGCAGATGCCAAGTCAGAAACAGGGAAACATACAAAAACATATTACAGATTTTAAAATCAAGAATAGAAAATTTAAAATGGTTGTTATATTACCTATTTTTATCATCAGATCTGCTGCTCATATTGACATATATAGTTATGCAAGATTGGACAGAAAATTAAATAATAGCACTTAATTTCAATAAACCTTAATTATTGTCTTGTTTTTTTTTTTTACTATTTTACTCATATTTTTTAAAGAACATGATAATAATCAATGAGACATTAATAATGGTACACAGTTGGAAGACCAAGATTGGAGTTAAGATTCTATGTTAAAAACTGTCATTTTGTATTTCTATGATTCTTGATTTATTTTTCTCTTCCTACATATTTAGCCATTCTGTGTCTCTCTCTTCACCCTACCTTTACAGAATATGTTGCTGATTTCTCTTTCTCCCTCTTTTGGTATAATCTTCAGATATCATTGAGTTTAATATCTAAATCTTCTCATTCTCTTCCCATGATTCTAATGACACTCAACAGCCACAATCACAAAATCTCTATTTCTTGCATAGGTGCTGTATCTCAATTCACATCTAGATGAGCTACTGTCCTTCTAGATAATGTCAGTAGCAGCACACATATCCACAGCAACACTATTAATCACATTCTTTTTGTCTTTTTTTTAAATGATTACGTACAGGGTCTTCAGGGCCTCATTACCAGCATCTACTG
>NDGM011061024.1:0-13528 GCA_002564305.1 Octomys mimax
ATTGGTAGGACAGTTTCAATAATTAACACATTGCATACATTCCTGCCAGTGGTTAATTGCTGTGCAGGATGCGGACATGATATCCTATCTACAAACACCATTAGAACAAATCACTATTCAGTAAGAGAATGTAACTATATAACTATCCAACTACTTTGAATACACAGATGAGACTTACTTCCTGAAAGTGTTTATTTCCATTGAAGTATGAATCTTAGGCCATTCTCTCTTCCCAAGCTATCATAGACTCAGTAGTTTACACACAACAGAAATTTAAGTCTGATATGAGAGTGTCCACTTGGTTAGAGTCCAGGAAGGGCCTCTTTTCAGGTTGCAGACTGCTGAATAGTCTTTATACTGTATCTGTGCAGAACCTAAAGAGGTCCACAGTTTCCCAGGACCTATTGTGTAAGGGTACAAATCCTACTCGTGGAGGCTCCCACTTCAGGACCTCAGCTCCTGCAGCAGTTCATGCTCCAATACCATTGTGCTAAGGGTTGAATTTCAACAAATGACCTGGGGGACACAAGAATTCTTCTGTGAGTAGAAGTAGGCACCCATGCCTTGTGTAGAGAGGATTAGAGAAAGTGGCAAAATGCAAAGCTTCAGGTAGCTGGAGCTCACTCCAGGTAGGGACACAGAAAATGGGCTCAGGAAATGAGGAGGGACCTGTACAAAAATTTTACTAAAAATTGCTGAGGAACTGGATAATACCTGAGACCATTAATTACTAATCCTAAATATAAAGTTATTGATTCATTGAAGCATACTCTTATTTATCTCAAAAATGAAAAGAAACCCAGTCTATTAGGAAACAAATAAAATGAAATATTGCTTATTAATAAAATAATAATTATAGTTGGTATATTGCATAAATTATAAATTTCATGGAAACTACATGCATAGACATAATTGTGTCTATCTCTCAGATATACAAATTGAGGCTAAAGCTTTGGTATCAATCACCTAAGAGCACACGGGTAGTAATTCTTAGGGGAGAAATGGAATCCAGGGCCATCTCTAAGCCTGCACTTTGGGCCAGATCTTCACAGTACCAAAGATCTTCACTTATACATATGTCTGTGTATCTGTGTGTATTCATATATTTTATTTACTTCAGCTTCTTTTTCTCTATATTGACATTTTATGGCTCATATTTAAGGAGATTCCTTCAGAGTCATCCATAAAATAAAAACCTCATTGCTGTTAATGATTTCAAACCAGCCTTTATTATGGTGGTTTTTTATTTCACTCTTGCAGTTAGGGAGTATTTGATCTACTTCAATTGCCTTTGATTTTAATGCTAAAATTAAAATAAATGTCTTTGTCTTTGTTGGCAGAGATGAATATCCTCTAAAGAAAGACATGAAAATGGTTTAATATTCATATTTATGATTATTTTTTTCTGTTTTTCTTTTCCTTTACCATACTCTGTCTCTCTTTGTACACACACACACACACACACACACACGCACACACACACACACACACACAATTAATAGCAGTTATGTTGCATGACATCCCTGCACACTCTGAATTAACAACACTGATCTGAGTAGTTTCTAAGGAAAATGCAAAGTTGGTTCCTATGAGCTCCCAGTCTTCTTTTTATCACTAACCAGGACATACCCATATATAACTGCATTATTTAATATTATTGGTTCATACATTAGGTCTATGGAGAAATCAAACCAAAACATTACATTTACATATGATATAGATGAAAGGATTTTCTAGGGGAATTGTTTCAGGTGATGGCAGTGGCTGCAAAGTTCCACTGAAGGTCACCTACAGGCTGCTGAATCCAGGTGTCAGTGGCATGGCTCACCTCTAGGTCTCAGCAAGTGAGAAGCTGAGAGTCTAAAACTCAGGCTGCTGTCCCAAGGACTCATGGGCCCCTGGAAAAACCTGGCCTCCAAAGGCCCGAGTGCCTGGAATTCTGGTGTGCAAGAACAGAAAATGTAAATGTGTCATCTTCAGGAGGAGGGTACCTTTCCTATCTTTGTAATCATTTACATTTATTTTGTGTTATTTATTTTTTGCAGTGCTGGCAGAGCCCAGGGCACTGCACGTGGTAGGCAAGTGCTCTGCCGATGGGCCTCACCCTGGCCTCTCATCCCTGTGTGTTCTCCCCAGGCCCCAGCAAATGGGTTGCTGCCTCTGCCTTCATTCCCCAGCTCCCATGCTGATCTCACCCAGGAGTGAGGCTTCCCAGGCTCCCCAGTTCTTTCACCAAGTCAAAATGATGCCACGGATTCACACAATTCTTTGCCACTGACTCCAAAGCCAAGAACACTGCAACCCATCCACTGCAGAAGCTTAGCCAATGCGTAGTCTCCCTCAGTAAGGCAGGCCCAGCCTTCTTGAGCTTTAGGGACATGAGACAGCTCTTCAGCACTGCACCTGAGGCTGTTTTTAATGGTGACATGGCAAATCAGCAACAAGAGCACAAAGCCCAAAGAAATGTGACATTCAATAGATCACAAAAGGTACTTGCTTTGTGCCTGAGCTAGGAAACCAGCAGGCAGAGCACAACCTTGTTCTACCTCACCTATGAATGCACTTGTCCCAGGGGAATGACTCCAGTTTTCACCACTTTGAACATGTCTGTAGATGACCAGTACCCACCTCAAGGATGGGCTTTCAAATAAACCTTACAAGCAGAAAAATGCATAAGAATGCATCTGGGAAGAATAAGGATTGATTGATTGTGTGTGGGGCGTGTGTGTGTGTGTGTGGAGAGAGAGAACAAGAGAGAGCAAGCGAGCGAGGGAGAGAGAGACAGACAGACAGAGACAGAGACAGAGACAGAGACAGACAGAGGTGAATGTTGTCCCAAGCAATAGCTGCTACCTCCTAATGTGTCACAAATGAGGCTACAACAGAAAATGTATGGACAAGGTATTATAAGAAATTTCCTTTGTACAAAAGATCTTTTAAAAATCTTGAGAAATTTGGAAACTACTGGGAAACAACCCCTAGTATTTGAATTCTTTTTTTAAAAGTAATGGCTCTCCTTTGAACTCCTGCCTGCTTTCTGTTCATTTTTATTTCTTTGCATCTCTTTCGTCAGCAGATGTCAAAATGCTGTCTCATTCCTTGCACATAAAGCCAGCGTGCAACACCAAGCTGAAAATGCCTTGAAATTTTTGTTTAAAGCACCACCACTTTTGCATAACTTTAGAAGCTAGCTTTTGGCTTTTGCTTCTTAAGCATTGGTTGACAAGATACACCAGCGTACATCAGTGAACATTCTTCGAGCTTCAATATTTCCCCAGCTGGCACTGGAAGACACTGTAGCACACAGAAGAACAACAGCTAAGGAGAATTGCCTCGCAGTATCTCCCTTACCTCTTTGAATAAAAGGGGGGAAATTTGGACAATTTATGCCCAGGCCTATTGTTTTTCTAAGTGATCATGGTTTTTTCAAATCTGTTATAACTTTTGCCACAAGAGAATTGCTGAAATCACAGATATTTTGACAGTCTTTAGGAGACTGTTTCTCAGATCTCAGAATGATCCCATTGTCTTCCACTGATCCTGTCTTTACCTATCATTATGCAGCTAAGTTACTGTCATAGTTTGGGGTTTGCACAGGGAACAATACAATACAGGATGCATATTTTATAGAATTATTTTCTAATAGACATCCAAAGAAGCATATCCAAAGAGTGCAGAAACCTGTCCACACACTAGAGACCAAAGAATCCAGCTGAGAGCCTGGATCCCATATAACATCCCGCATGAGTCCCCCTGAAGACCAGAGCCCATAACCATGCCTCCCACGAGTCCAGTTGGAGGCCTACAGTCCATGACAATGTCTCAATGCAGGCATGTTTCATGATCTGCACTTGGAAAGGCCCAAAGGTCAGTGGGAGAAGCTAGAAAGCCTGCACCAGTGGGATGAGGGATCTGTGCTAGCAGGCTAAGGGATCTGCACTGGTGCCAGGAAACAATGCTCAAAGTAAGAACCGGAGCTCCAGGGAAAAGTACCAAAGCCATTCGCAAGGACAAGAGGTCCTGAGCTCCTCCTTTTAAAGAACAGCCAAGTTCACCAGGAAAGCTGGCATCACAAGATCTCCTAGAAGAATAGCCCAGGAGAACCAGCAGTCTCCAACAGGTCCCCATCAGCTTCTCTAAACTGCTTCCCTAAAAGCCTCTCTCTTCTCCAGTTTTGTCTCTTATGCTGTCGGCAACAATCCTCAGGTGGGCCTTCCAAGCCCAGCACCAAGCTCGTTCAGCTTATCTGGGTGTAACAAGTTGACCACCAGCTGGCAATCCACCACAGCTACCATCTTTTGTGAAATCTTAAAATACTGTTTCAATTTTTCCACTCGAAGCCTCAATCATTTCATATACTGTAATAATAGATTATGATATTCAAAACCTCTCTTCTAGGACTCTGTCTACTACAGACAACTTCAATGAGTATGGATGTTATGATAAAAGTCACCCTGGGTAGATTTGTGAAGTCCATGATAACGGTATAAATTATCAGCTCTCCATCCCCCTCCCAAACCCTGAAGTCTTCTTCATTGGTAACTATTCACCCTCTAGTGGAAGTACTGGGGTATTGCAGTTTGAGCTTCAGCAAATAGCTAAACTTCAGGCCTGAAAGACTATATATAGGTTTTTTTTAATTACACTACAAAATCCCCTTTATGTGGGTTTGTTATTAAATATAACTTAATAGAGAAATCTCTTTAAAATGTTAATTTCCATTCTTATGTTTGTACACGTGGAAATGCTTAGAGCTATAAAAAGGCAGTATTAACACTAACTAATAGACTTTTGTTTATCCTCATCTCCATTTTCTCTTGTTTAAAGCCACATAGAAATTGATTGGAAAATACGGTTTGGGGTGTACTTTCCACAGTTAAACAATAATGAAAGGTGGTTTGTCCATATGCTTTCTATAATCAGTGAGATTATTTTAAAATCAGCAATTCGGTACCAAAGAGGAAAACCGTTCAGCCAAACTGGATTATAATTGGAAAACAATGTCATTACTGCCAATGGGTATTGGTAGCTGTTGCGAGAATGCTGTGTAAATTTCCAGTTCAGCTGAGCTGCTGTAATCTCTTCGTCATCGGTAAAAATGCTGTAACTGGAAAATGTTGTTAAGGTCCGCAGGGCAAGCTGGGGTGGTGAAGCCTGCTTGTGAACTTGACAGAGATGGAATCCGAGGCAGGAAGGCTGTGAGCGGGAGTCCAGTCTTGGAAACTTAGCAGGAACTGGTCTCAGCATAAAACTAAATTAATTAACAGGGTGGGAGATGTACTGCAGGGATAGAGCATTTCTTATTTTAAACTCCAGTTATGGAAGAAAAGTTTTTTCTCTTGATTCTGCAATCTGTAGCCATTTCTACCACATGATTCTTTTTTTTTTTTTTTATGTGAGGGTCTTTTTTTTTTTTTTGCATTTTTTTAGGGTGTTTAGGATTTCACTACTAGATTGGACTCGTAGAGATTCACCTGTTCACAGCCTTCCAAGAGCTGGGATTACAGGCACACACCACCACGCCCAGTCTCAACTGCCATCGGAGCATGCTCCGGGGGCGGGGCCAGTACGGCAGGCCTGGGGATGGAACCCCCGGCCCCTGTGCCTTCTAGCACATAATTCTGGTAATAATGCCACAAGTCTGAGTTCTACCACACTGCATTAGAATCTGACTTGGCTGTAGACCACTTAGATGATCATGAACTATGTCCTTCGCCACTCTGTACTTGTCTGTTTTCAGCTCTGTGTGAGAGTAATGGGCTGTCCAGTGTAGAAATCTCTTTGCAAGAAGCAAAATAAGATCTGGAGAAAAATGATGGAACGGCGCATATTGCGAAAGTACTCAGGATAGATGGTCAATCACCCCTTGTACTGGTAATATTACAATGGACTTTCTTCTCTGCCATGTTGCTGCTTTCTAAAACCAGAATGTCTTAACTCCCAGGAGTAAATGAGCATGTAAATTAAGGGAAATTTAAGTCTTTGATTTTTTATTCCATTACTCATAAGCATTTCAGTATATGAGAACATTACTAATCTTATCCTTCATTTATTCTGTACTATACGAGTGATAACAGCTGTTTCAAGAGGAGAGTTTGATTTTTTAAAGCATCATATTGCAGTGCCTCTATTAAGCCAGATTTGCAAAATAATTCTAGTATAATTTAGGTACTATTGCATATTAGAAACCAAAGATTATTTTACTTTATAAAGTGCAAATGAGATTTTTTTTTCTTCTGCTGACATCATAACAGTTTTTACAGAGCCATAATCATCCCAGTGGATGCGGATGTCACGCAGCCATTATCCGTAGATTGTAACGAGGTGGACCATTAGTGCCTCCTTTGGAGACCTTATGGTCTGAGATGTTAACGAGCCTTCAGGGAACCCTAAATCCTGGGATGGCTGGCAGGGTACTTCAGGCCATAACACAACCTTCCTTGCAATGACAATGGATCCTGTCAATTTCCATTAAGGAGCTTCTTAATTCCCCAATCATTAAGGTAGTAGAAAGACTTATTATACTAGCCTATAATTAAGGACGCTTTCAGCCATAAATCCCTTCTGGAGAGTCCTTCCTTTTGTTCAACATGGCATGAGTAAAGGGTATGACTCCCACCAGAGGGGCAGTACCCATTTTAGAAAAATCTGGCAGGATGAGAATTTTCTGTACATTCATCTCAGATTGTCTTTCAACTCCTCACACTCTTCTAAAGATACAGAAAAAGGGAGACTTTTTAAGTAAAAAATACAAGTCTCCAGAGACTGGCCTGGTAAGTGTCTTTCACCACATGTCACTTGGAGCAATTACACCAGGGATAATGACAGAGAAACACAAGTTCAAAGCAGCATCACTGTCCTTAAATAATTTACAACCTTATTAGAAGACTGAATGATAAAGGGACAATAATGGTATCATAATGCAAGGCAGCAATGCACAGAGAGAGAGAGTCAGTTCACAGGTGATTTTCCAACAGTCGAAATAAAGAATCTATATGTACCTGCAATCCTAGAACCCAGGAGGCTGAGACAGAGGATCACAGGCTTGAGGTCAGCCTAGGGGACACACCAAGTTCTAGCCCAGCCTGGACTTCATAACAAGAATATTTATTTATCACATATGAATTAAATTAGAAACAATATGTGTGGAAGTAGATACTTTGTGAATATTTCATGCCTAGTTACTTTAAGGGAAGATGAATTCAGTGAAAAATTGTTCACTATCAACCCAATCTCCCAATAGTAAAATGCCCAGGCAATATACCCTGCTAGAAAATGTTACCACAAGACTAGTACATTTGACATCTTCTAGGAAAGGAAATAATATGTACAACATGCTAAAGTGATAGGACAATGGAAATACTTAGATAGGGACATATACCTGCTTGATTACAAGTGAAGTTTACTCTCTTAACCTGAAATTTATTGCTTAAAAAAATCAGAGTCAACCGGGAACCGAAATTATGTGCTGCCATAAAAATAAAAAATGAAAGAATCCAACCCACTGACCTTGAATGTACAGAAACTTGAAGTTCCCTCATTCTTTTTGATAATCCTGGATTTTTCATCTAAATTTCATTCGACCTCAAGCAGACCTGCATTTGGCTTATTACTGAAATTTCATTGCTGAAATTTTCCAATCTAAGAAGTTTTCTAATCAGAAGTTAAATTTATAGAACATCTCCACTGTATTGAAAAAGAAATAAATGTCTGCTTCTGCATTTTGTGCGTGGGGAATTTGAATTAGTATTATGGTAGTGCTTCCAAATCAGGCCCAAGATCCTAACAGGAGAACAATCACACAGGACCTCATCTTTCTCCCAAAGCCCTGAATGAAATGATAATTTACGATGGGTTCTGAGTTTTGCTTTAAGTTGCTAATAAGTTTCAGTCTCTCTCATCTCAAGTAATTGGTGAGTTAAGGGCCCTCAGCAACCAGGGTTGGTGACATGATACCCAACACTTTCTTCATTGTTCTATCTACATTCCCTTCTGTGGTCCATCTTCTTTTGTTTTTCCTTTGTTTATAATCATTTCTGATTTGACTGTCATGTCAGGAAAATCTACATGGACCCACTCAGTGCAGTATGCGAGCTGGCTTGAATGTGTTCGGCCTCCAAGGGCATCTGACTGGCATTGCTCACATCCATCCCTCACAGCCACTGCTTCAAGTCTTCAGAAGGAAAGACTAAAATACTGACCATTGTCTCCTGTACTAACAGTCAGTGGTGACAGCGCCCAGCCTTCTTGCACAAAGCTGCTTAAAACTAAATATGGAAAGAAGAACAAATAAATAAGAGTAAGAGGCAGAAAACTGCTGAATTTCTGCCCACTTCCTAGATGCTGGAGAGAGGAGCACGCACACACACACACACACACACACACACACAAAGAGACACCTCCACACCACCCAGCTTCCTATTTTCCCGAAGAAACGCTTTACATAGGAAGGTTTATTTCTAGATATACAAGAGGAAAAAAATGAAAGTTCCATCGGACCTCTGAATAACGCTGAGTTTACACAAGCTGGAGTTCAGGAACTGAGCACCTTCTCCTTATAGGATAACTTTGAATTTAAAAACTGTATAAAGCACTTTTATCTATATTATCCTAGAGGTTACACCCTTTTCTCAGTCTTCAAATGTGGGTGACGTAGGTTTATGAGGAGTCTGTGCCACAAGTTCTGACATCAGTCCCAGATCAAATTAGAGATAAAAAAGAAATGTGAATTTAAAAAAAAAAAACAAGGAACAAGCAATTATAAGCTTTTGAGGGAAAGTGGAAATTGGATAAGCTTCAGTATAACAAGACTAACAAGAAAAGCATCTAAGACAAGACGGGAGAAGCATAACGTAAGTGCTCTGAATGTCTGCTAAAAGAGAAGGTAAGGCAAATCTGAGCTCCATCAGCTCCTTTTCTTGCTTATGCACAAAAGAAGTGCCCAGGCACACCTTGGGTTATTGGTGAGCAATGCCTCTTCCTAAGGAGTTCCGTTAAATGAAAAAGAAAAGGTGCTGCATCAGCAGATTCCACCCAGATGTTAGAAGGCAGAAAATTGAACCTGATCTCCCGACCAAGTGCCTTCTAACATCAGCGGGAGGAAACTGTTCATTTCCTTGCCTGCTAATACCCGAACTAGTGCTCCCAAGCAGGTTCTTTAAGAACAAAACTTATATCTGCCCAATGCAACATGATAGCAGCTAACTTCACAGGAAATTGAGGATATGAATTTATATTTAAGTGTAATGATCTTCCTCTGTATTATAATTAGTCTATACTTAAGTTGCCACGAATGCCTAGTGTCTACCATATTAGGCAGCACAACCTTGGCAGGTTGTCCTACTTACCAAGATTCTTCTCGTGCTGCATGGTGCCTCTAAAGTCTCACCACTACCATTAGACACTGTGGGACAGGGAACAGATGAATTTTCAGAATCTCGGATGCTTTGTCTGTAAAAGTGCTAACATCATAGCTAGTTCTTGAGGTTGTAAAGGTTGTACAAGAAGTATGTGGGTTGATGACCAGAACCTCATGTGTGCCAACAAAAATTGTCCTAAATAATTATAGATCTGTTTGCTCTGTCTAGTCAAATGTTGTTTCTGTCTGCTAGTGTGCCTTGTAATATTCTTCATGAAAGCAAAAAAGGAAAGTGGTGGTAAGAGTTGGTGAGAGAGCACATATTATAGTCCAATGATTAGGTCGCAAACTTTTAGTGATTTTTGTAACTCTGGCTGTGAACTTCAAAAGTGCTTCTTCGGGGGTGCTAGAGAGAAAGCTCAGCAGGATAAGCACCTGTCTGACAAGTGCAAAGTCCTGAGTTCGATCATCAGCACAATTTTTTTTTGCAATGTTTCTTGGTTTGCCTAACAGCTACAAGGTCACAAATTGAGTATTTCCTTACCCTCAGGTAAGTTAGGCTTTGAAATGACAGCAAGACTTTGGGATTTGATAAAATAATCTTGACAGTAGGCTTTATTGAGAATGGAGTGTTTTGGATTATTTCACAGTGGCTACTTTCCCATGAAAAACATAAGGGACTTTTATTTCTGTGAGGATTTCATCAGATCTTTTTAGGTAAAGTTCAAAAACTGGGGATCCTACTGTAACTCGGTCCCCAGAAGATGTTGCCTCTCAGACTTGTCCACTGTGAACCTCTAGCAATTTGTTGACTGTGGTGCAGGTTTGCCTGGGAATTGTTCCCATAGATGTTTTTGCTGTAGTAAGTTATAACTCTCTGTGTTCACGCATCTCTCCAATTTGGGGAATCAGTGGATTGCCTCTCACCTTGCTTTTTTGACAGATCTAAAAACAAATAATGTTCTGCAAGCTTGTTTAGTTCTTTACTTTTTAGAACAGTGTGATGACTTCTAAGAGAAGAGGAAGACAAGAACACTGATGGGCAGAGGTTTCAGAAGAAGGAAGGATAAGAGAAGAAGGAGGGGAATGGTGATGACATAAATAAGAGTAAATGGAAGAAGGTGTAGAACATGAAAGAAAGGAAAAAGAAGATGTGACCAAGCATTCACTAAATTTTTACCAAATGTGAGATACTCTCCAATTTTCTTTATCATTTATCATACGAGTAAAAGGAAACTCTCTCTCCATGTTACCAAAAACCCTAGAAACACTGCATTCTGTGAAACACGGAACTCATAGAAAACAGTAGATCAGTATCCCAGATACAGACTACTGATTAATTTTTCCCTGCCTGTGGATAACTCTCCAAAGTAGAGATAATACAAGTAGAGAGAAGGGCTCAAGTAGTGTTTTCTAGAGTCCTTCTCCAGAAAATGGAATTTGTAGATTCTGGCGGGGCCAGAGAATAGATGCATGAGCCTAGGACATATTACTATAATGATGATGAATAGAAACATGCTCAAATAGCAGGTAGTGGCACCCTGTGACTGAAGCATTGGAGCAAAATTTAGGAGATCCTCAGTTGACCAAGTTAGAATATTCTTAACAACAAAATTAATTTCATACCATTAATCTATAACTAAAAGTATAAATAATGAATAAATAAATGAGGGAGAAGAGATAAGCCTTTCATATAAATGAATTCCAACTGATTTACATTTGTACATAAACTTCAAGCACTAATGAGACTTATTTTTACATTTACTATGTTTATTTCTTTATTATTATTATTATTATTAATGCTAATTTTGTTATTGCTGATGTTACTCAAAAACTTGGTGTCAGCCCATTCAGAGGGGCCCACCTCATGGGTGAAATCCAGAGGTTATAAAACACACATGTGTCAGAAATCAGCAATGAGAACAGGCAGCACGGAGCAGAGCAGAGATCCAGAGCAGGACTTCCAGAGACCCCTGTGTCTTTGTTGTATAATTCTTACACTGGTTGTTAACTCTTGTTTATATTCCTACAGTGCTGTAGCAAGCACACGTGTGTTTACCTGTCCTAAGTTATGGTTACCTAACTGTATCCCACTGTGTGCCTATTCTGGACAAGCAAGGTCACATCCTCAGGTGTCCCTAGATTCCCTGAGCTTTGAAGCAGCCTGAGCGGTTCCCTACACGATGCTATTTCTACATCATCTTTATAGTTAGAGGATAGCATGAAAACTAGAAGCGATTGATGAAAGTCAACCTAAAATATTTTTCAAGACCTGTCTGATCAAATGGGCCAGTAAAAGGAGAGATAATAAAAAGATGTGATAGCACAATGATATCAAAACACCACAACTATCAAAGACTAATATCTGTGACACCACAAGCATTGAAGTGGATTGCTATCTACATAGCTTTTCTTAGTGTGTTAGTCAGGTTCTGTTGCTACAACAAAATTAGCAATTCACAAATAGAAAAAAAACATGTTTTGGCTGCTTGGTGTCATTGCTTTGGGCCTGTGGTGAGGCAGACCACATGAAAAGGAGGTGTGGTATGAAAAGGTACAAAGGGAACACAGTGCAGAAGAGAAGTAGGGAGCCTGGATCCCACATTCACTGTCAAGGGCAACCAACCTGCACCATGAACTAGCTTCCTACCACTAGGATCCATATTTTCAATGTCTTCCCAACTCCCAATAACATCGTAGTCCAGTGACTAGACTCTTGGAATCAAGCCTTTGTGGTACATTTAAGATCCAAACCATAACACCAAGCCATGAAACACAACATTGGAAAATTAGTCATTTTACTTTGCTATAAATCCACTAGTATTTCTACAAGAGAAGAAACATCTATGTGAGAAATGCCCTCCAGGGCCAGCCAAATAGCTCAGTGGATTAAAGCACCTGCAAACAAGCTTAAGAGCCAGGGGTTCAATCCCTAGGCCTGCCATGCCAGCCCTGCCCCTGGGGTGCACTGAGACAGCAGATGAGACTGGGCATGGTGGTGCACTCCTTTAATCCCAGCTCTTGAGAGGCTGTAAACAGGCAGATCACTACAAGTCTGATCTAGTAGTGAGATGCTGAACAACCTGTAGAACCTTTCCTAAAAAAATATTATATAAATAAATGCCTTCCAAGAGTGCAAAATTCTTTCAGACTAAATTTTATTAGCCTTCCCAGCACCAGCTAGGTTATGAGGCAAATGCTGTTCTTTAGAGTTCCTGCCTGGAGACTCCATTGATGAAGTTGTTGGGACAGTGCGGTGAAGCCTTGATGGGCTCCAAGCTCTCACAGAACCCAATGTTTGAACACTAGTCCTCTTCTTTGGCTGTAATATATGAAGAATGTATAACAGATGGCTTCCTTTGAAGGTTGCACTATTCTTTTTGTGAACGCTGTATTTTCCTGGTGAGTCCGGCATGGATAGCAGGGTTAAAGGAGTTAGTCCTGAGTGAGTCAGCAGTGTTCCGGGGAAGAAGCTTCCTCCAGGGGTCTTTCCAGCATGAAAATGTAAATTCAGGGAAGTTCATAACCATGCTCTTCCATCACCTGCTTCAACAGTGTTCATTCTTCTCTGGATGCCAGCAGGGTGAAAGGCAAAGCTCCTGGGTGCATCAGAAAGGCCCATCATGATCTAGCGCTGTCTACCCACACTCACCTAACTACAACTTCACAGCCTTCTCACCACAGACCTGAGCTGCATGTGCTTCCAAGCCCCCGGGCAAGCTTTGCTCCCTGCCTGTTGTCTTCACTTCCTGAAATGACCCAGTCCCACCTTCACCTCCACTTCTATGCATCCTGCTTGTCATACTGCCTTGATGGTCCCAAATATTCCTCAAAAACACCTAGCAAGGTGTTTTAGTTACTTTTTAGTGGTTGCTGGGACAAATACCTGACACTCAAAATGAAGGAAGGAAAGGTTTATTTAGCTCACAGTTACTGGAGGGTTCAGTCCATATTTCGCTGGCTCCAAGGCAAATGACAGCAGTTCATGACAGCAGAAAATAATGAAGAGCTGAGGAGGAGGAGCAGCTGCAGCGTCCGGCAAGCCTCTCTCTTCTTTCTGCGCTGACTGCGAAGACCGAAAACCGGCGCTCCACCGTGAAGATAGTAGCTCCTCCAAAGACTGAGACTTCTCCACGGAAGCAGGGTGGGGCAGCAGGAAACCAGGCAGGG
>NDGM011061024.1:17551-30203 GCA_002564305.1 Octomys mimax
TTTTTGCGCTAGACAGTTCTGAGTCTGGCGTCTGATGTAAGAGCAGATAGGAGCATCTCTTTTGCCTCTTCTGAGGGAGATGCAGGACTCAGTCGGTATGGGTGAATGAGAAAATCTTTCAGCTTTTCAGTGAATACAAAATAAATGTCACTTTCCTTGGAAATGACCTTTCTGCTAGTCTCATCTTTGTATATAAAGTTGCTGTGTGAGAGAATCCAGACCCATGAATTTCATTTCGTAAGGAACAACAGAATTATTCCACAGACATTTTCAAGATGGATGGAGTAAAAAGTATCAGAAGCAAGGTGAAAGTTGATTTTTTTTTCCTCCGAATGCCTTTAGTGATTTTGAAAGAATCAACGTCATCAGGCTAGTATCTAGTGTAGTTCATTAGGGGTTTTAGATTCTTATCAGATGAGAAGTTGGCTCCAGTTGGGTAGTGCATTGCTTAAAAAAGGATTTGTCTGGAAGTATTTGGCTTTCATTAGACCGAGTAAATAGACAGCATATATCTTTTTTGGGAGGCAGTTTTGGCCTTCTATCCATAAAACCCAGTGGTTCAAATGGATTCTTCTGACATTATAGAAATGTTCATAGTCATTATAATATTTGTTTAAAGAAACAAATGCAAGTTGTATCATAGAATTTCTAGGGGGAGAAAATCTACTGAGATCTAACACACACAAGTCTTAAACAACTAACATTTATGAAGGGTGGATACTTTTAGCTTGTACAAGCTGAGAATTGCCACAAATGTGTTGCATTCCTCCAAGACTAATAATGGCATACCAAAAGCAATCAAGCTTTAAAAAAATCTCAGCTGTCCAGCAAATGGATGATCATTATTATAGCAAAGCACTATGCAGCTAAGAACAAACGACATTTATTGTTCAGTGTAATTCAACAGCCAGATTTGATCACCAGTTCTCCAAAGCAGTGTAATCTGTCATAGAAGTACACCAGGTAATTTCAGTTTGAACTCTTAACCAAGATCTAATTAAGAAACAACTTCAGCCTCTTCCCATTCACCACTTTCCTATTCCCTTATTTTGAGACCTTCTCATCTGAGAATGGTTACTTGTTTTAAGTACAATTTGGGGAAGTATTCTAAAATTCTGTCCAGAAGCATCACCCTTATTGTTCCAGGCTCTAGTTGAAAACACTTCCACTTCCCAAACGCAAGAAGCAAAAAGTACAGTGTAGCATATGTATAGTTGTTGGGTTGTAAACACATTGAAAAAAGTAATTGGATCTTGTTCTCTAAAATAGGACAGTTTTGAGTCTTAGCCTAGCGCCTACAACATTGCAGTACAGCTACTGAACAAAGTAATAAATCAATGTTATTAATATAAAATCCATTGATACATGATTTGTACTCTCAGGTTTTGGCTTGAATGTACTAGTTCAAAGTGAAATACAGATTGATAGTTGTAGGTATAAACGGTGAAGGATAAGCTATATTATATAGCAGCAATTTAAAATGCAGTATTTATACACAAATAATTATTATGCTAATTTCACAGCATCTCCATCTACTCATTAGCAGAAATACAAAGAATCAGCATGGTGTGGTAGGAGAGCATTAGAAGGGTAATTAGAAGCCCTGGGCTCTGATCCCAGCTCTCCCACTCATTAGCAGTGTCACCTTGGCCAAGTCACTTAACCCCTCGGAGTCTGTTTTTTCACCTGTAAAACGAAGAGGTTAACTGGGCACCATGCGTGCCTCTTGCATCCCTGGCATTTTGTGATTCTAGATCTTAACGAAATACTGGCGGCCACAGCCACGCTCTTCTTTTAACTTCTGTCTGCACAACTGTCCCTCTCCGCGCAGGACTGGCTTTTGCACATGCTGATCCCTGAGCTCCATGTGCTTTTTCATCCCATCCTCTAGGTTTCTGTCCTAGCGATTCATCCCTCTTGTCTTTCTGATCCTCAGCAAAGCCTTCCTGATGTCGCAAGTGAGTTTTATTGGGAATTTGCATAGCCATGTCTTCTTCCTAGTACGGATCACAGTCCTCATTTTACATTTTTTATAGTTCACTTCTTGAGGGCAGGTACAACACCTGCTTTTTCTTATGATTGCTTTGTCGATATTCATCATGGCACCCAGAAAGAGTAGAATTTAACATATCAACAAATAGTTACATAATGCACCGGTGAAAGAGGGAGTGAGCCTACGGCACAGTACCAAAAGCCTTGGTTAATGCTTGCTAACACAGATGGGATCAGGGCTGGCACAAGTTAACCAGACTCTCTTCTCTCTGCATATGAACTTAAAATTCTTCAAGTGCCCTTTTTCTTAGTTGTACCTATTTGTTTAGTTAGGTTACTCACAAATTACTCCAAAGCAAAAATATTTTCTTGAGGTACTAATTTCCCTGTCAGAATTGAAGGGGCATAAGTTTTAACCAATTTTTTTGAAATTATGTATATTATGCCATTTGGGGACAGTTAAAGCTCTTCTGGATAATTCCAACATAAATTTGAAAGTACTATATATAATTTCTTTATTGCATAAATTCTTGTTATCACATAGGAACACAGGAATATTTTTAGCCTTAAGATTTTCATCTCATATTTTCCTCCATTACATGGAAGATCTTGTTAATTGACTAAATGCCAAGTCCTCCTTTCTGGTTTGATCTTATGTTACTCTTGGTTTTCAAGCCTGTTATGTTCTCAAACAGGTTTCACCAGTCATTTTCTCTGATTTTAAGCCTTTCCATTGGTATGAATTTAGATCATGAGGCACGGAAGTTTCGCATTTGCAGAAGTTCACTGTATGAATATATTTCATGCTATTAGCTCTAGGCTCAAATCAAATGTAACTAAGCACAGATGCCCCTTGTCATCTTTGTCTTCCACCCTTTTCTTTTGCCAGGGTGAAAAAGAAGTTGTGATTTATAGTAAATCCTAGCATTAAAAGAATATCCTATATGTTTCCACTGGCATTTGTTCAGAACTTATAGATGACATGTAAAAATCAACAATCAGGTTTTAAAAGTGACATTTTAGAATTTCAAGAAACAGATATTATGGATCAGATGGTGATATTACTATGACAAATGTGGTAAACATGTCAGGACAAGTGAATCTAATTCCCTGCTTTCGTACACGAGCCCCTGGCTATAGGCATTGTCCAGACTGCATTTTCCTACAGAATAGCAACTTTCATTAAAAAAAAAATCACTGGGAGCCTACAATTTCTGCAAATATTATGGAACAAAGCTTTAATTTCTTTAAATTGCTCAAGACTTGAGATTCTGCCGCTATGTGCTTCATGATAATAAACTTTACACAAACGCATCCTCTATCTTCTCCCCACTTGTCGTTGAGTACTGGTGATGGTCGGGTTCTTAGGAAAGCTGAGTTGGGGCTGCAGCTAGAATGAACAGACTCAGCCCTCTAATTGCTTTATGACTTTAACTTTGTAGTTTTATTACCAATATCCTTTGATGCATCAATTAACATCCCACCATCTTGGTATTTTAGTTAATAAACAATGTCACATTTATCATTTGGAATTTTCTGAATAATAAGCCACCTCCATTCAGGTGTTATTGTGTGATTCTTTTGCTTGGTGTCAGAAAACACTGGAATCGACGTGGTGACATTCAAAAGTTTCGCCTAGGGCTCAGTGACTGAGGGCGATCTCTCTTACTCATCCGGGGTTTGGCAGTTCTGCTGCACTAAAGCAGAAACCAAACTGGGAAACCACAACCTTTGGGCCATACCTGTTCTATTAAAAAAGTAGTTGTAACACAGGTATGCTCTTTGTTTTAACACAATTCAGTGGTTGTGAGAAAGAGCATTGGTGGTGAGAGATTCTTTTGCCCACAAAGACTGAGGTTTTTGTCTCACCTTTTACAAAAAATGTTTGTCAGTCTGTCTAAGAAGTCTCAGAGAAGACAAGCTGTCTCTATTCTATGTCAGCCAGAGAGAGAAAAACTTCTTCTAGTATCACTTTTGCTGAAACGAGTTATATGGACAGCCTTAAATTCAAAGAGTAAAGAAGACTTCACCTCTTCATGGCAGAAAGAACATTATTGTATCAGAAACAAAGGCCAGAAACTCCGTTGTTAAATTAAGTTGACACCCTTGTGAAGAAAACAGCAGGTTTTTTTTTTTCTCACTCCCAGAGTTATTTTCTTAGGACAATGAAGAATGTGAAGAAGAACAGCCCCTGCAGGGAAGAAAATATATGACACTGGAAAACAGAGGTCTCTGCAGAGAGGGAATCATACAACAATTTCAGGAAAACTTCACCTTCTGAGTCACAGCTAGTTGATCTTTCAGGTGCCTTCAGTTAAGCCCGTTTCATCTCTGTGTGTTTATCATGTTGGTTATTGGTTGTCCACCCATGTTGGCATCTCACTGGGAGTGGTGCTTCTTTGTTCCAATGCTCTATCAAAACAAACACATATTAAAAGCTATCAAGCCAAAGGACCACTCAGAGACTGAGAGTATGTGGGAAACACTAACAGTGACAGTGTAGTAAGGGGACCCTTGCTTCTCACTAATAGAAGAATAAACAGAACATTTTGAAACCTACCACTCAACAGAAGCAGCTCATGTCATAATTTTGGAGCATTTCTTTAAATAAACACATTCCTGGAAATCACTAAACATATAAATACATTTCCCTGTCTTCCTTTGTTTTCTCAAATTTTTAATGGGACACTACTTGAGTAGTGCAATTTTGAAACCATATTTGACATCCTTTTCAAATTCTATGGGACAGTTAAAAATTGAATTTGAGATTCATTTTGCAAGAATATGTTACTTGCAATAATACTAGCAGGCTTTGAGTAGGTCATTAGATGTGTTTATAGATCAGACATGCAAAAGACATTTTATCCTAATCATTTCTGCTGGTTTGTATTTAGATTGCTTCTTGCAATTTCTACTTCTGGTTGTTAAGAATCTTTCTGGCTGACTTTTTAAATGTGCAAAATCAAAATGCAGAGGCAAAATTCTTGTCTCTGTTGAAAAAAATATATTTAAGAACTGTTCAAATCAAATTTATATTTCAGTCATTTGATTTCCCCCAAATGGAGAAAAAAAGCCTAATCAACAGAAGAGCTTTTTCCCAGTGGTTCATAACTCTCTTTAAGTAAGGATCCAAGAAAAACATTTTCTCAGGACTGCATGGAGAAGAGAAGAAACTCCCTGAGGATGTTTTAGAGCAACTGGGGAGAGGAATTAGAGGGGAGAGAGAAGATAGGCACAGTGGACAGAAGCATTGTCCAGAAGCAGTTAGAATCTGGGCAACTCTGTTAGAATAAATGTTTAACAAGCAGAGAAAACCCGGGCACAGCCACAGACCTCACAGGCAGCCCATCCCTACCCTCTGTGAAGGACACCATGCTGCACATCACATAATGCTTGTTTTGGAAAAATGGATATTCAAGGAAACAGAAAAGGAGGGTGGGGGGATGCAGCTTCCTCCATAGCAACATAAAACAACAGCCACATATCCAACTCAGTGTTTTCAAAAGTTTGCCTTTTGAAATGGTACGTAGTAAAACCCTATAAATTTGGCCCCATTATAGTTTCTTTCTCCCAGCAGTCACAATGCTTTCCTGGGAAATTTTTATTGTCCTCTTAAAGTCAAGGAACCTGGAGAGAAAGAGTGATGTGACAGCTCAAGTTTGTCTTGCAGAACCACATTTTTATCCAGGTTTATTTTAGTCACAAAACCTCCTGCTCCTGTAACATGCAGCAGGTTAAGACACACTTCTTTTTAAGGGGTCTTATCTCCTTCTCTTGTTACACGATTCTGGCTGGAGCTGAGGCATCAGGACAGGGACACCTTCTCACTGATGGCACTGAGAACTCAAACTGCTTTCCATGTAGATCGTTTTACCATCATCTTGCTGATTTGCATATTTTCAGGTTGCTCCATGGCAATGGAAGTTCCCTGAATGAAGGCGTCTAAGGTGGATTGTTTATTAATGTAGTCTCAGTTATTAGGAAACTCTATAGCAGCAGTGCTGCCACAAGTGTAGGGTGAGGGTCATGGTGCTGGTGAGCACTGTATTACATAGGGACAGGGACTGAGCAGAGACAACTGTAAGATGATATTGGGTGCTGTGAGAACAGGGGAATCATCCTGAACCAAGGGGAGCAGAGATTGAGAAAGAGTGGATGAGATGCACTTAAAGGCTCTGTGAATAGAGTATGTAGGGTTCAACAAGTCCTAGCACAGAATGCAGACTATTTTAAATACAGTGGGAACCTGACTTACATTTTTAAAAAATTCCCAACCTCTGAGGATGCCTTTTTCTGCATTTATTCTTGAGAATAATTCTATAATAGAGTTCCATTTCTGTCAAAATGAGATATTAGCAACTATCATTTTAAGTGGCTCAAAAGCTCATGGTTATAATTTGGTCATTTTATTACCTATGTGGTAAATGCCTCCTGAAACCCCATAAGGTAAGCCTAGTCTCCAGGGTGATATGATTTGGAATTACTGGAGCCACTAGAGATGTGGCACAGTGTGAGGTCACTAGGTTATTGGGAGAAAACATTAGGTTATCATGGATATGCTGTCAAAGGGAGCTGTGGGAATCTAGATCCTTCCTCTTCCTCTCACTTCCTGGCCAAGAGGCGGGCACACCTGCACCATGTGCTGCCTTGTCACAAGCTCAAGGAAACAAAGCCATTTGATCGAGCATAAGCACCTCCAAAACTGAGAGCCCAAATAAGTTTTTTTAGAATTTGCTTTAGTTCCTCATATTGGGCCACAAATGCCCACACCATACTTCTCTAATGAAAATAGGGACCTTCGCATAAGGATAGCTGACTATGTGTCTTATTAGCTGAGCTGAGGGAATGCAGAAAGCATTCACCCACTTGATGAAACAAATGGCAAAGTGTAAACATGGGCTTCAAAGTGTAAATAGGTGTTTTTTGCCCACTTTATGCACTGTTATATTTTTGTGAATTTGTATTGTTTTAATTATTTCTTTTACATTTTCTTATAGAATTAGTTCAATTTTGTACAGCATTGCATGACAATCTGCTTCTACAACTTTGGGAGGAGCTTGAACATGAGTCATCAGGCAGCTCTGACTAGGCTACTGATGAGGACATAGATTACTTGAGCTAAAAAAGTAAGCAGTCTATGACATAGAGAAGTATTGAGTGAGGACCTTGATTCTGATGAGGAAGAAAACAAATATAAATAAATATTTAACTTCTCAAAATGCTACAACATGGTAATGTATATGTATTTCCAAGATCTAATGTTAGAAGCTGGTCAAAAAATGTTATTAGTTTTTTGCCAGGATGGAAACTGATTAGACAGAATGCCAACACTGATTGAGTATTGGAAGTTATTTGTAGCAGATTATATGCTAAAAGATGTTTTGAACTGCACCAATAATGAAAAACACGAAAACATTTTATATGTATCAATAAACATGTTTGTCATGACTATTCTCTATCTCAACTAAAGGCCTTAAAACAAGACTTCAACATTGTAATTATCAGAACTTAAAAGATTTGTGAAGAAGTGACAGATGTGGTTCAGAGAACTTTAGGAAAAGAAACACACTGAAAAGGTTTGGTTTTCTTCAAGACTGCATACACTTTTTTTTTTTTTTTTTTCGGAACCAGGGATTGAGCTCAGACCCTTGTGCTTGCTAGGGAAGTGCTTATTCCACTGAGCCATCTCCCTGGCCCCAAGATTGCATACACTTTGACCACAAAAAAACCCACCTAGAAAAAGGAAATCTGACAACTGGGCTGCTATTTGCTCATTTGTTTAAAGCTTTGTTTGCGCTGCCAAGCAATTTATGCACCACCCAAATACATGACAGTTGGCCATCGACTTGCATCATTTGTGGTTTTTGAAGCATTTGATAATGCATGCCATGTAAACTTTCCCAAATATGATATAATATATAGTATAAAAGCATATGCGCTGGTAGATATGAAGACATTCTACACCTTCAACTTAGAAACTTATCCTGAAACCCAAACACCAGATTTTCTTCCTGCAGTAATAAACCACATGACATGGTACACAGAACTGGTGCACCTATTTCAAAAAGCAATGAAAATGTCACCTTCAACACTTGGTTTATTAGTTTCTCATTGATGTTACACACACACACACACACACACACACACACACACTAATTAAGATAGATATGCAGGTAGTTTCTCTTAAGAGGACCTGTGCTAATTTTGTCTGGATATTATTTCATGCCTGATCTTGTACTCTGAGTAACTATTATCAAGATAACAACGTGCAATGTATCAATTATTTTTACTCTCCTCTTAACCTGGTTTGAAACTCTTTTATATTTTATTTCTGTTTTTCTTCTTTTTGTCTTTAAACAAACAAAGAAGAAAGATGAGATTTTTGAAAAAAAAATATTGCAAGTTCACAACTAAGGAGTAAAGAGTACAATTTTTTTTTATTTCAAAAAGATATAGCATTGGCCTCCTATATAGAGAAAAACAAAGTAGTACAAAAGTAATCTTGATGGTACCAACATTACATCATGATGATAAGATCGGTAGACCAGGAATGGAGGTAATCCCAGCGTGCAAGAGGCTGAAGCAGGAGGATCCTACAAATCCAAGGTGAGCCTGTGCTGCATAGTGAATTCAAGCCTAGCTTGGACCACAGTGAGACCCTGTTCACCACTAGCAAACAAACAAACCAACAAACAAAAGATTGATTGTGAATCCTCAGTACAAATGAAGCCAGAAATTGTCACGTGTCACCACAAAAGGAAAGGAAGAGGAGATGCTGTTAATGAGCTATGGCAACTACCATGTCATGTCAAGCACAAAATCTTGGCCAGTGGCTGAGTTTTACTCAATCCTAAACATGTCAAGCATAAATAGTCCCATAAAATACAAAAAGTAACAAGCACAAAATATCACAGAGAAATTCTCTTAAGAGGATTGGAACTAGAATTCATAAATGATCAACTACAACAGAAGAACAGTGTGTCTTCCCAAAGGACTCATCAAAACAGTTCAGCAGCAAACTGGTTAGCAGAAAGGTGAAATATCCCAAGAACCTCCAAGGAAAACAGGAAGACCAGCAAAATGTCACGTATGTCCTATAGAAGAAGATAAGAGAAAATATACACATGTGTCCTCAATGTAAGGCATACTTGTATACAGAACGTGCTATTATCATGTGTGAAGACTGTCTAAGGTATGGTAATTGAAGCAAAAGTTATCTCTGCACTAGAGAATTATTGTACTTTCATGTAGTTTACATAGGAATTTATTTTTGCTGCTACTTTTTAGATCTTGTAAGCAGGTAAGCAGTTGATGTTGAAGATGTTGATGCTTGTTTTGAACACCAGTTACAAATCAAAATTTAATATTTTATTTTCTTGATATTTTATTTTCCAATTAATCACACATTGTTTTATATACTGATAAAATTAAAATTAATAATGAAACAATAGAAAAGCTGCTAAAGTAAGTGTGGGTGTTACACACCCTCATAATGCGCCTTTTCTAAAAATTTGCTCTGATGCCTACAAGGAACAGAAACAGAAAGCTGACAACACACATGAGATGAAAAGAATTTATATCTAGGTCCACCACATGAGAGAAAAGTATAATTTCCTCCACTCCAAACTCTTTCCAAGAGGCCATGGCGTGCAAGCAATTATCACCCCATTTATATTTGCTAATTGCCATGTGGAGAACAAATCATTTTAAAGTTGTACATTAAAACAGGGTTCCCGAGGAGCTCTGCCTCACAATACTTCAGTTGGTCTACTTTGAGTAATTGCTTGCACTTGAAAGCAATAAGGCTGTGCAATCTATGCAAGAGCTATTATTTCTTGATAGTATTTAAACATTGTAATTTTTCAGTTAGTCAGTCCTCCCTCCAATCATCCAGGATCAGGTCTGTGCAAAGGCAGGGCTCTAGGCGAGAGGATTCTTCAGGACTCATGCACCAAAGACCTAAGCTGCTGTGAAAGCCACAGATGCCTCAAGCTCATTACTTTCTGAATCTGAAGAAATGGGGACACACACGCCTTCATTTCTAAGGCTATCTGCAATTTTTTTTCCCGTTCAAAATAAGTTTTCTGACTCAACTTCAGGGAGTTCCCTGAAGCTTTCTATCATCTCTGGAAAATAATTGACAAAGGCTCTTCCTTTTCCTATAGTAATTAGGAAGCTTCTGCTCCTTCTTCCCCAGAAGGAAAACACCTTTTACTAAGTTTGCCTGTGCTGCTTCAGAGCTCTGGAAAAAACCCTGGGAGCCGCATGAAGTACGTGTGGGTGTGGCCCCATCACCATTACCTGGAAGCAAGCCCCCACCCCATACCCATGTGCTTTCATCTCCCCAGAGAGTGTGAATCTGTTCTGCAACACCTGCTAACAACTGCAAAAGGAGAACTGCCTCCTGGAGGGATAATCCCACACCGTTTTTGATGCAATGTAGCAGCCAGAAAGACGTCTTGCCATGGGGTCAGAAGCATTGCTATTACCGAACAGCCAGGCATGATTCCAGGAGCACCCTATGAGTGAGAGGACAGTCAGACAGGAGTTGACATAAGACAATAGTTAAGGGGAGCTGCAGGCTTTGGAAGGCAGGCAGGGAGCTATCCTAGACCCAACCCCAAATGCAAACCAGAGGGACTTTCCTCATTAAAATACCCCTCAGAAAAAGAAGTGGCAGAGTTAAGTCGGCAGAGAACTACTGAATCACTTCCTTCTAAGTGCCTATTTCTGAGGACTGGCTGCAAGGGCAACACTTCCAGGCAAGTCGTTTCTTGTTGCTCATTTGGAGGGGTGGGTTCTAAGCTTTGTGCCTGGGCCCCCTGTCCTCAATGCAATTTTCCAAGTGGCTATTAATAAAATCAGATGATTTGTCAAGAGTAAAGCAGGCCAGGTGCAGGATTCCCAGGATCCCAGACACAGCCTGCTGCTAATGGAATGGACTGCTTAATGAATGAGAGGCTTTATGCAGACCCTGAGGTCAGAAGGCAATGGGAATGGCTTCAACAACAACTTTATTAGGCAGATGCACACCATGGTATTTGCATCTAAAAATGCCTGTCTCCAGTGGTTATTCTTCGGCTTATGGGTTCCAGTGGACAAGCACAGACAAAAGAAGGGGAAAACACTTAATAAACTGCCCTCGGAAAACTTGATTTTTAAAGAATTAAAATAACTTGCTTGTAGCCTCTGCCTTAAAGTATCCTCAGGCACAAATAATGGTCTACAAGTATTCAGCCCCTCACATTTTTCAGGTAGAATTTTTTTTTTCTATTAAGGTCAATACAGGGTACCAAGAAATTACCAGTGCAGAACTACTTACCACAAGTTGGGAGGAGGAACTGATACACAACCAATGTCATTACATAGTTTAAGAATTTAAGACCCATATACATAACGTTCATTTGACAAACACAAGACTCAGTTCCAACTGTTACTGGCACACTACCAGTGACTTTGGGTGAGTAATAGGTACTCTATGAATGCTCTAAAAACTTCTGGACAGAGAGATAAAACAGTTTCCCAGCATTTGCAAAGTTTAATACTAAAATCCTCCTATTTCCAGACAATGAAAAACTAACTACTAAGAAGAAGGTCAATAAAGACACTCACTATACAGTAAACAAAATGAATACATACTAATTGTAGTGGTTCTTGTCTTTATAAGAGAAGAGAAGTTACAAGACAAGTTCTTGTCTCTGACTGTATACAAAAGGATACAGTCAGAAACAGCACCATAAGCAAAGAAGCCACCATAAACATTCAAGACAAAAAGCAAATCCTCAAGAAAAGGAAAGCATAAGAAGCCTTATTAAAATTACCAAATATAGGACTGGCCAGATAGCTCAGCAGACTAAAGCGCCTGCTTAGGCAGTGTGTAGCGGCTGGGGTTCAATCTCCAGCACGCCATGCCTGCTGCCCCTCCCCACCCCAATGCGCCAAGACAGCGACTGAGACTGGGTGTGATGGTGCACACCTGTAATCCCAGCACTTGGGAGGCTGAAAACAGGTGGATCACTATAAGTCCAATCTGTGTAGTGAGACCCTGTAGATCTTTTACTAAATACATTTTAAAAAATTATCAAACATAGAAAAAGTATTAAGAAATTATATTAATAAAAACAAGTTTATATAAACAAAGAATAGTCATAATATTCCCTTTATCAAGAATGGCCAATCGCATCCGGGAAGATAACTCAGTAGAATAAGCACTTGCCTGGCAAGCACAGAGTCCTGAGTTCAATCCTCAGTATCGAAAAAAAAAAAAAAAAAGGATGACTAATAAAATTTAGAAATCTCTCAGATAGTAGAAAACAAAAAGAAAAGCAAAGATGAATGAAATCAAGGCTGAAAGAGGATGTGTGAGAAAAGACATGACATATATTTCAAACATAGATATTCCAATGTCTAAGGTAATAGCATTTCAACAAGAAAAAAAAAAAAAAGAATAAATAACTGGAAAAGTAGCAAAGGCACCAAAAGATGTATGGCATTAAATTTAAAGGGCCCAATGAATGCTAGAACAATGAAGAAAATAAAAACCACACTAAAGATATCATTGTAAAATTTTAAGACCCTAAAATTTTAAGACTCTAAAGGCTTCTGGGGCTGGCGAGATGGCTCAGTGGTCTAAAGCACCTACTTGGAACAAGCTGAACTA